>JADWPL010000007.1:1408642-1627076 GCA_016109495.1 Phialophora tarda
CAGTGGGTTGTAACGTAAGCCTGTCTGTGGCTTGGTGGTCTCATGCGGTCTCATGTACCATGTACCATGTACTGTAATTGGGTATGTGCGCGCGCGCTCTCGCTCGTTTGGTGGTGTTTTCCTGCAGTTTGCAGTTTTGACTGTACCCAGTACTTCGAAGCAACAAATCTGCATGCATGGATGGGTACACAAGTACGCAAGTACATAGTTCATTTTCATCCGCTGTCTATGTACTTATCACATTATTTCTATCTAGTCTCTCTGTCCCTCGAGTCCGCTACAAGGGAATACTACTCGTGCTTCCTACATCTCGTGCTTCTTGAGGATTTATGACTTTGATCCATGATCCATGATCAATAGTCTATGCATGTGCTACTGTGTACTCGGTACATGCACTGCATACTCGTCTGGGTAGCGTGTCAAGGTGTGTGGTATGGGTGCCAATGGACCGATAGTGTATGCGCTCCGCGAATCCGCGCGACAACAAGTGCGCTAAAATGTTCTCGCGGACATCCGGGGTAGTCGTACTTTGACAGACACGCAGGTTGCACCCTTGTCTACTCCGCAATATGTTCGAGTACCACCCAGCCGGGACTGTTGACGGAGAGTTGCATCTGCGCTTGCACTTGCGCCTGCACCTGCACCTGCACTTGCATTACATCGCAGCTTTCAAGCCACCCAGCCATCGTGAGGGCTGTACTGGTTAGTGCATGACCATGACGTCCTCTGCTCGTCGAGTCGTCTTCTTTTAGCTGCGCATATTCTTCCCTTTCGACTCAGGCTGCCTCGTATATTGTTTGTCCTGGTTGAGGGTAGGCGGACTTCTCGTTCTGTTTGAACGTTTTGGCGGGGATGGGTGGCCTCGAGCGGACAGGGGGTGTCGCACTGTACGTCACCATAGGAAGGGGCCACCTCGCAGGTGTCAGGTCCATCTGATATGTGGAACCATCAAAGCTCCTCATTCCCTGGTGATCTTTGCGTGATGACTGACCGGGTTGACATGCTTGAGATGCTGGATGGCTCTCAGATACGAGCACGGCTCGGATGAAAACGGGTCAGTTGCTGCCCAACATTCTTCGTGCTGCAGGTGCGGGACGCAGAGCCATGCAGGGGCCGAGGGGACGAAACTTGCCCGGCGCAAGATCTTCTCGACCATGTAGATATGATTGGTCCTTTAGTAGCATCGCCAGACAAGGCTCTGCGGACTGCTCGAGGAAGAATTGATGGATTTTGGTATGATCTTCTCAATGTACTCGTAGACTGCTAGATTGAATCAGATCGGATGACGCGGTCCCATCTCCCCATAATGTCCATTCATAACATCACCCGGGTTCGAAGCCTGCATGTGCATTTCGTAACCCATCTGCGTGGCATCATCGGCATAGCCAAATGGGAAGTACGTATCGTCTGTTTGAGGAATGCCTGCCCAGGTTTGCATCGAGTTGTAGTCCCACCCGTTCATCATCTGCGGGCCACCAATGGGACTGTCCCAACTGGTACTCCAGTTCAGGGTATCAAACATGTCGTCCATGAACATTTCCTGGTTTGCTGTGCTCACGTCTTGTGGATTGCCGTACACATTGGCGAAGGACACGTCGATGTAACTTGGACGCAAGGCAGATGTCGGTTGTGGATGTAACAGGGGCGCTGGAGTGCCCGTAGATGCCGGTGTGCCCATGGCGTTGGGGATGTATACCTCTGGCGGCTCCTGGATGGCGGCCGCATGTCTTTTGCTGGCGTCGTAGAGTCTGATGAGAACTTCGTGAGACCGGCGAGCGGTTGGGCACCAGCTTTGAAGATCTTTGATGGTGCTAATGGCGACCTCGACTTGTTGACGGCAGCTATCCACAACCTCGGCGTCATGAGGATCCGAGTAGAGTGACAGCAGAGGGACCATTGCGGCTTGATATACGAGCCATGTGGCATTCCAGCCAGACATCTGACATGCTTTTTGACCTCGCCAAGTCGCGGCTATGTCAAAGATCAACGCGGCACAGACTTCGCGGCATAACTCGATTGCGGCCTTCTTTTCCTCGGGTAGTCTTTCCCAGGTGATCTTCCGCATGGCGTACCACAGCAGCACTGGTCGGTGGAGGATGACCCTGTTGGAAAGGTACTTCCACCTCATGACGTTCTTGAGGGTCGTGATACCAGGTGACTCGTTGACATGTGGGTGCGGCGAGCCCATCAGCACTGATGAATGTCTGTACCATTCCAGATACAGGGCATCAAGGGCGTGGCGTTCGTGCTCCTCCAACAATGGTGACACAGCAAGGGCGTCTTCCATCCTTGTGCTGATGATGCAGAAGCGGACGTTCTCCTGTACCAATGCCAGCATGGCCGCTGACTGGCCAATAGGCTCTTGTGGAGGCTTTGCTGTGATGGCGTGGCTCATCCGACCCATACTTGGTCTGCCGAGGGTGTTGCCCGCCCAGGCGTCCAGCATGAAAGTACACCACCATATCCTCCGCCGCATCTCTATTGAGAATGACGCCTTTTGAGCCTTGGCGGGCCCAACGCCTTCGGAGTAGTCTCGATGTAGGCCCAGCATCGTGGCGACCCTCAAAGTGGCGCCCATCAGGCTGTTGGCTTGATTGGGCACCTGGATGTAGTGGAGATAGAAGCCGCTCAGAATAGCGAGAGCTTGAACAGTTTCTAGATGAGCCGAATCCAATGTGTCCATGGTGAGGTGCTGTTTCGCTCGGTTGAAGTACACTTGATGGCCCGTGTCCTCGGCTGTTCCTGCCGCTACACTACCCATGGCAAGGACGCTGTTGAGGAGCAATTGCCATCTAGGATCGGTCCTTTTCGCAGCCATGTATGTATCTCTGAAGGCCTGTTCCTCAATCAGAGGTATAAACGGATGGACATAAGTGAAGTACGCATTGATCAAGGGGATCTCATCCCACGCAGGCGCTGCAGGGGTGTCGGGCCGCACGTGATCATGCTGGAGGGCACGAGCTTCTGGAGCTGGTGATGACTCCCGGGAGGGGATGGCACTTCTCTCGGGAGACTTGGTCAGGCAGTCCGGATCGAGCCAAGTGATTACTCGTAGGACTGCCATGACTGATGATATCCCGAGGTAGGACGGGTTCTGCTTCACAGATAGTGAGAGCATGTTCACGTCGTCGGTGATGCCTCTGATAGCATGGGGCTTGCGTTCTGGAAAGCCATCATTGCTGTCCTCGGGCATTGGCTGCAGCTGCTCGAGATTGGCAGCATCAGGGTTGACTGGAGGGGGCTTCTCCTCAACGCTGGGTGTCCGTGGAGAAGGAGGGTGAAATGGACTGCTTTTCTGGATGAGCTCAACCAGCCTTTCCCGGGGAAGCTCTTTCAGCTGGTCCGGATGCACATTGGGGAAGAGTTTCTGCAGAATGCCTCGATACTCTTGGAGAGTTTGGGAGATCTTCTCCACGGACCTGTTCAAACATGTAAGGGATTGACCGAGTACGGTGAGCAGCGGATCTGCTCACCTTCTGGAGGGCATTTGCCGCTGCCTAGGCTCGGTGTAGTGGCACGATGCAGCCTTTCGATACCATTGGCACGTTTCGCACGGATGCTCACCATTGCACCTTATTTTGCGACGCCGGCAGGGCTCGCAGGCTCTGACGGTAGAGGTCCGTCGTTTCGCCGCAGCGCTGGTATTTTGCTCGGCCTGGTCTGGGCTGGCATATTGAGCGGTCTCGAACGTATGGAACATTCTGAGAGGAGCTACTGAAGCAGCAGGCGAGAATCGGTGTTGGAGGCAGGTGGAATTGGTTCCAGGGAACAGATTGCTCTCCCTGCAAAAAAAGCCAATTGGGTAGGTCGAGAAGCTGTGGTCAATGGAGCTCTGGCAATTAAAAATCGCCCGTCAGGAGGAGAGCAGGAAGCGTGTCCCACCATCCAACGACGGCAGTTGCGATGAGCTTCTCCTGAAGACGGCGCCGATCCGTTATCGTGGCCCGAGGTCGTGTGAGATCGGCCGGGTGAGAGCCAACAAGAGGATTGTGGAAGAAGTCAACGAACAATGCACAAAGGCAATAGAAGAAGGCAGACTGTCTCCTGCAATGACACCGAGTGGAGGAGGGAAGCTTGTTCCCCAGATCTGGAGGTGTATATGTTCATGGAGACTACGCGTCTTTCATCTAGCACATGGATGAATCCGGGGAAACTGTGGGAATAATGAGGGCCGTCGCGGCCGGGGATTGGGTTAGCTTCAACGATGTGCATGACGGGCTAATATACCTGCTTGAGTTAGTAGTTGGACCTCAAGAGGGTGTGATGTCGAGGGTGAAAAGCAGGCGAGAAGGGATGGGCGTGATGGATCGGAAGGGGATGGCGTCGACTAAGGATGTGGAAGCCACTCAGGATGACCGGGGTCAATGTGCCGGGATCGTTGATCAATGATGATTGATCTCAGCCTAGAGTCACATACAGGGATTGCGAGAGGCCTGGCGTGTGTGACCACCGGGCCAAGGAGAAAATTGGAAAGAGGAAAGGCTCCAGAAGGAAAAGAAGCATGAGAATACGAATAATACTTTTGGGTATGCAGTAGTGCGTCGATTAGAGGCAGGCTACTGTAGGGGTGACTTCGGGGCGACAATGTGTACAGTCGCATTGAGCTAGCATGGCGGTGGAGGGGCAGAGAGATTGTGAGGGAGCATCTGGTCGTGTTGGTGTGGCGCGTACCCGTATGTAACGGTGAGAGCGTGAGTGCGAGGAGAGTGAGAGAAGTGTGAGGGAAGAGTGACGGACGAGTGAGTGTCGCGGCTGGGAGATTGTGGGGAGCTCGACTTGCTCCTTCCCGCTCCCTCCACAACCACATGGTCTGCCGCTATGCTACAGTCCTGCCTTCCCCTCCACCTCCTCTTTATGAATTCATTTCGCTGTCTCCAGGCATCCAGATGCTCCACATGCCGGCAGTCCTCTAAGACGTGGGCCCTTCGTACAGCTGACCGATGTTGCTGCTGTCCTACGCTGACCTGAGTAGTACCAAGCTTTGTATGCTATCATCATCATCATTATCGTATTGCGCTCTCGCCGTCCTGTACTGCCACACTCTTGAATCTCCCCACAGTGTACCCTTCCCCAGCCAACAGGTCGACTATGGCCCATTTCTACAGGCCACAACCAGAGCCTTGCAGCTTGGCTCCGGTGATGAGTTCTGATCATTTAGCCGCCGTTTAGCAGACACTAGCCATGGACCTCCGGGTCTCCGTCGAGCTTTAACCGTCGGGCTTCTGGATTCTGCCGAATATCTGCCCACCGGCCTCTGTTTCGTCGAGGCCATTCCCACCCTTCTGGAAGCCGTAGCTCTTGGAGTCTTCCGACTCGGCTGGTCATGGCCCTGCCTTGCGACATGCCAATTTCGGAATCGGGTTACTGTCAGCTATTCGCCCCGTGATCTCACGCTGAACACTGCCTGCCACCCGATATTCTACCGGCCAAGCCAACCTTTCGAGGCGTTGTCTCTTCCCAACTTCCGAGCCCGTCTGACTCTTGTTTCTTCTCAAATACTCCCGAGGTGTTACACACAAGCTCCGTCTTTTAAGAGACCGTCATCAGGCTGACTCTTCGATTAAGTCATATCAACGGTTTCTTAATCAAGCCACCCATCGACCCGGGCCAGTAGATGGACCTGTCTCCCTAGATTTGTCAAAACCGGACCAACATGCATCCATGCAATGTCGCTCAGCCATTTCACACGCCCTAGTCCTGTCTCATGCATCATAACCTCCGCTTGCCTTTTATCCCTCAATGCCATGCATTGTGCCTGCGCCTGCCTTATTGCTCTCCGGCCCCCAGGAAAGTCCAGTCGAGCGGTGGCGTGCCAGCCTTGAGCCCTCGCACTCGGATAATCTGCTTGTCATTGGGCACCAAGTCGATCGCGCTGTCGCTTAGGTGACACCCTTCCCGCTCTTCAAATACAAGACATTTCACAGGCCTTTCCGATGAAACATGCATCTCGTCACCTAGGACCTCAACCTTGACGTTTCGGCCGGGAAACTGTAGGTATTTCAGAGGCTGCGGCCAATCGGTGTCCCGAGCAACTAATTCGCCGTTGATCCAAATTCGCGCAGCCAGGACATGGGGCTCCTCGTGCACATTGTCGATTTCCCCCTTCAGAATGTCGGTCGTTCCGTTCGGCTTGACTCTGACCCCCTTCTTCACAATTTTCTCTTTGATCTCTCGGCCTGTTCGAACCGACACAAACTTGACCTCCACATCGGCAGTCATTTCTGTCAGCCTCGAACTGACGACCCACAGCTCCCACTCTTGCGTCCGGGGCTCTCGAGCGTGTGTCACGCTCCAGTCGTGGTGAGATCGACGAATCCCCACCGCCACTGGGGCGAGAACCCGAGCCATGGCGTAATATGCAGGCTTCCTCCTCAAGTAGTAGTCGACTATCGACCAGCTGGTCACAGGCCAGCAATCGTTGAGCTGCCACACCAACGCGCCGCCGCAGTGTCGCACATCGCCCCATTGCTTCCGCCACCCGCGATAGCCAAACATGAGAGCCTCGCATTGGATGAGTTGTGTCAGGTGGATGTAGGCCTCGAGCTTTGTTGCCGTCCTCACATTCTCCACAAGGTACGTGGCGATCCGTCGTTCGTGGCCGTCAGCTTTGTTGTGGAAGTCTAGCACATGACTTTGAGGGTAGAGATCTTCCTCCTTCTCCACGAAGGATTTGATCGTCGCAATGTGTGGGAATGCTTCCATCCCAAACTCGGAATTGAACCGTCCGCCTAGGGAATCGAAGATCTGATACTTCTCTTGTGTCCCATGCCAGACATTCCACTGATGCATGTCACCAACGGTGGGGTCGGAGCTGATCTTGCCGTCACCCCAAGGCGATCCCGGGTGATAAGGGATCGAAGGAGCCTCCGCGGCGGAGACCCTCGGCAACAGTGATTCGTAGATATAGCGAGCTGGAAAGTCAGATTTCAGCCAATGCTCTTCGTTCTTGTCTTCGTAGTCGTAGGTCAGGTGGGCGGATTCTTGCACCTGGTAGTCCTCATTGTTTCCGGCGAAAATCACCAAGCACGGATGATGACGGATTCGCCGAACATTAGCCACGGCCTCTGCCTCGATGGATTTGAGCATCGCTGGGAAGCAGGGGTAGTTCCCACACCCGAACATGAAATCCTGCCATACCATGATGCCGAGCTCGTCGCACGCGTCGTAGAACGCATCGTGTTCGTAGATGCCTCCGCCCCAAACTCTGAAAGCATGGCATTAGCTTGAGTCCTAGGCAAGCCCTACAGAAGTCGGGGATATCGGGATCAGCTTACCTGATCATTTTCTGGTTCGCAGGCACCATCAGCTCGATCCAAGCCCTATACTTCTCCGACGTCACATTGGTCAAGAAACTGTCGGTGGGGATCCAACATGAACCACCGCAAAAGACGTCGACATCGTTGATACGGAAGTAGAATGATTTGCCATGACGGTCGGGTTCTTGGACGAGCTGGACCCTACGCAGACCCACACGTCTAGACTCTGTGTGTAGGACGGTTTGGTCCGCCGAGATGGCCACACTCACAGTGTAAAGTGGCTGCTTTCCATACCCGTTGGGCCACCACAACTCGGGGTCTGGAACCTTAAGTCTGGCAGTAGCCTTGCCGTCCGGTGTCACTTCGGCCTCGCTGGAAGAGATTTCCTTGTCGTCTAGGCTGACTGTGAACTTGGCTCGGACATGGAAATCATGGTCTTCAAGCCCTTCTACCTCTGTACTTGCGTGGATTGTGGCGAGCTTGTGATCGTCTGAAATATCGATGTCGGTCCGCAGATCGGCAACCCTGACAGTGTATATTTCGAGCCGTACCGGTTTCCAGATGCCCGCACACATGAGCACAGGACCCCAGTCCCAGCCCCAGTGATACTGCGCTTTCCTTACTGCCAGCCTTGCCGGGTCGCCGTTGAAGCAGATGAATTTGTGCTCCGGATGCTGGTCTTTGATCTCACGGGCCTTTAGGAAGGCAGAGTCAAACTCAATCTTAAGGTCATGGTTGGACTTTGATTGAATGGCTTCGGTGATATTAACCCGGTGTGGAAGGAACATGTTGTCACTCTGGAGGATGGTTTTGTTGTTCAGTTTGACGTGCGCGAAGGTGTCCAAGCCATCAAAGGCCAGCACAACTTTCGAGCCTTCCGGTATTGACGGCCGTGCAAGCTTCGTTCGGTAAGTCCACGATTTCAATCCTACCCACTCGGCCTTGATCTCGTTGAATCCGATGAACGGATCCTCCAGCCTGAAGGGGACACCATCAGCAACACCGAGTCTCGAGGATGGCTTCACTCACTTCTTATTGTCGATCAGGTCCTGATGCACCGTCGACGGGACTTTCTTGACGGGACTCCAACTGTTCCCGCCGACATCATCTGTCTGCTTGAACGACCACCCCTCGGAAAGGTCAGCGACCTCCACCGGTACGGGCTTGACCATCGCCCCAGATATGTCCCCCATCGCCTTCACGAAGTCAAGTCTATCACCGAAGTAGAAGGAGAACTGAAGGCAACTGGCGACTGGATTTTGGGTGTCTTTAAAGAAGAAGGACCTGGACCTGGGAATTGGAGAATTGAAGAAGCTTCAACCGCCACACAACGCGGCGTGCTACAAACCTGGAGCCCACTTTAGCTGACAGCCGGGATAAAGTCCGCTACGCCGGCATGCAGAGACAATGTACTGAGGTGAGCAAGAACTGAGTAACACATGACCGCAGCGTACCGTTTGTGTGCCTACATTGAGCGTTGCGGAGGAGTTCGAAAGCGGGCGTGGAGACTCGCTGTGACAATGACGGAAGGTGTAGAGAGCAGCGGCCCAATCGGAGAATTGATAGTCACGCGCTAGTACATATTCGACGTCGGAGAAAATTACCTCCGCGCTACATGCGGAATGGCCAGATTTCCTTCATCCAGCAGCGCGGCACCAAATCCTTCTTGTTCCGCATTGCTCCTCTGGAAAAGTTATGCATGGCGCGTTTCGCGGGGGCATGTATAGCGCAGATACGCGAGATCGCTTGCTTCCTATGGTCATGGTCATACCAGTTGCTTGTCCCTTTCTGTCAAGACCCGTGCTTTATGCGGAAAGGCCAGCTCCTTCTGGATGAAAGCCTTGAATGAAAGCTGACATGCCAGATTCACCCTTGATTCTGCCCGGAACCGAATGGTGTATCGCTCAGTTTGAGAACACTACAGTACCGATGGACGCCGCGAGTTCACAGGCGGAAGAGGCGGACACATGTGGAAGACAGAAGCGGCCCAGCAACAGGCTTCAGCGTTCCCCTACGGGTACGGAGTTCCCTTTCGCAATAGACGATTACCATCCCCATGTGCCCGGTCCCCCCTTCATTGGCCCTTCGAGCTCGCTCGTCACCCAGCCGCCATAGTAGTCGCCTATATATGGTTAAGTCTGCGTTTGAGGAATCACATGAGCTACAGTTCTCACCTTCCTGGGGGGTAACTTTCTCATCGTCGACAAAGCATTCCCAAGGGACATCATTGGCATAGAAGGATAAATATCCCTTGATATCCTTGAAGGCCGGCGTTGGCGACTCATAGCTCCATACTTTGTTCTTCACCGTCTCTCCTGTTGATTCATTGGTGACTTCCCAATAAGTCGCTCGACCTTTCCATTCACAAAGCGATGCCTTGTGGGGGACTTGGTTTAGTTTGAAAGCATCCGAGATGGAGTTTCGTGGAAGATAATATGCTATAGTCGGGCAAGTTACTCAACGGTTAACTCGTCTCGGGCGAAGCAACTGCATCGTTGCGCAAGGAGGAGCTGAACGTACTGGGTGGATGTGTCGTTTCCAAGACCCAATATGCAGATCTGGTGTCTGCCAGCGTCTGGCCATTCCATCTGATCACCAAGTGCCTCTGGATCAACTCCAAAAGTGGAGGACGGGGGAAGTTTTGGACATTCAATTTGGGCCTCGCCGCCATCTGAGGGATCTGAGGGCAATTGGTATCGCTAGTCACGAGGCAATATGCTGCACTTGTATCGGTGCGATGATATATATCGGTCTATCCGATGACGATATAAGGTAGGGTTGTCTGGATAGGGCCTAGTAAGCCGCACGACTCCGTGTTGCGATCGATTCTCGGGGCGGATCACCGATCATACAGATCTTGTGGCGTAACAAGCATCGGAATGCCTGTGCACTGTCCAGAAGCTGTTCAGTGTGGCAGTAGTAGTCCCAGAGACAATCGTGTGCTTTGCAGCAGAAGCATCGCTGCGGTGGGATGGTAGTAGCCAGTTTGTCCCACCTGCGCCCTGCAAGTCAGTGTCAGCCGCCCTTGCTTCTTTCAACCTCAACTTGGTTTCAATCTTTCTTGACTACAGTTGCCCATCTATTCGGCTTTGACGTATCAAGACCACCAACAGCCAAAGACCTCCTTTTACGCAACCCTTCATGATCAAAACCGCCCTCAGACCCTCACCTTACACGGTCTAATTCCGGAGCTTTTCACGATATTCGTTAGACTGGCCGAGCCCGAAATGCCGAACACGAGCTGCCCGTAATTTTACAGAGTGACACTTACCCTGGCTGCACCAAAGGTGGGCGGAATGTGCTCGTAAGGAGCAGTACTATCTCGCTCCGACTATTACACGGGATACTGCCTCAACAATGGAAGGGAGTAGTTGCTTGATCCCTGCTGGTCGGGAACCTGGTCTATCATACGGAAGTCCGCTGTGGTGTTGGCGCCAGCAAGCACCGTCAACCGCCCCATCACTAATCAATCAACCATGCTTCAAACAGGTGACTTGACGGCGTCCTCGGGGTTTGAGATGGAGTTATTTCCACTTGTGAAAACTCGTGTGAATCTGGGCTTCAGCATGGACGTTGTGCCGATCCTTGGATCTGCGTTAGTGTGACAATTGGGGCGTAGGCGCCCTTTACGTCGGGGTCTACTGGGGTCGACTCGGGCTTCAAGCCTTGGGAGGCAAGCCACAAAAATGAGTGTCTGGACCTCACTATTTGCAGTTTGCTCTGCATCAATCAAACTTTCGCAGGTATTTCTTTGCAGGCAACCATGTCGTCCCTCCTGCTCAGCGCCGCGTCTGGCGGCATCTTCGGTGCAGCCCTGACTGCGTCCGGAGTCTACTCCCCATCGGTCATTATCTCACAGTTGCGGCTGGGAAACTTTCATATGATCAAGAGTTTCATCGCCGCAAGTGCCTGCAGTGCATTGATCGTCGTCGCAGCAAATCGAGCAAAGTACGCCAAACTATCGCATCGCACCGACTCCTCCTACGGATGGTTTATGAGATATGACGCAAATGTGGTGGGCGGGCTGTTACAGGGCATCGGCATGGCCTTGACTGGAGCTTGCCCAGGCACGGTTCTCGTACAGCTCGCCGTGGGGGTCAAGTCTGCTTGGAATGTGGCCGCGGGGTGCATACTAGGGGGAATTGCGTTTGTCAAGCTGGGACAGCACCTCCGACGAGCTAGAAGCGATACTCCTTCGAGCCCAGCAAAGTACACTGTCCAGGAAAGCCTTGGACTCTCCACGACTTCCACCGTCCTCCTCTACGAGATCCTCTGCCTAGTTATGATCACGGCGGCCACTTACCTCACACCGACACGGGACCATTGGCTCAATCCCATCGTGGGCGGAATACTGATTGGCATCGCCCAGGCGACGTCGGTTCTCTTCACGCGCAAGACCCTCGGAGTGTCAAGCGCGTGGGAAGATGTCGGGAAATACTTCTGGAGCGTGGTTGACGGGACATCTGGCCCTGCTCCGACAAACATTGTCTTTGCCACTGCTGTTGTGGCCGGGTCAAAAATCATTTCTCAGTACATACCCACCTTGTCCGAGGCAGGCGGCCCAACGATCCCTCCTCTTGCAGCCCTTGCAGGTGGTTTCTCTCTCATTTTTGGCGCAAGACTGGCTGGTGGGTGTCCAAGTGGGCACGGAATTTCTGGGATGGCCACTATGAGCTTGTCCAGCTTTATCACAGTCGCTAGCATGTTTGGCGGTGGGATTGCATCAGCTCTACTGCTACGATGAGCAAGAGAAGCTTTGCAAGAATCAACATCTTTCTGCTCAAGCCTGACATGTGTTGTTACGATTTCTTTGACAGCACAGCATGGTGCAGTCTGCCCCGGGGTCCATGGGTGATACGACATTCACACAATGCTCGCCAGCCGATCTAACAGGCACACCGACAATGCAATGGCAAGCCTGACATTCACAACATGAGAACATAAGGCTTCACAGCTCGCTACGGACTGCCCAATGAGCAATCCAGTGACATGCAACAGCCTGATGGAACACCTCACACCTCCAGATCGATAAAACCTGTCAATTTAAAGATCGATCTCTCCTCTCGCTATCCTCCCCAGCGGCAGACAACACTCATAACGACCATCATCCAATATCACAGCCTCATCCCTTACTTATCCTTATCCAGCAAATCTATCCACGTATATCAGATATCCAGCAACCATGGACGGCAACAACTTCCTCAAATTGACACCAGAAGAGGGGAGACCCCATGTACCCAAACCCACCGGCGGCGCCGTATCCAAATTCCAAGCGCAGAATCTCCCTCTCCGACGCGTCTCCAGGGTTGCAGACCTGAAGATCGACGCCAACGAAAATGCACCACAGCTCCCCAAGTTCCTCAAGCTGACGCCTGACCCACCCCGGAACGCCAGCAGCAATGCTCGCGACAGGCCGGATGTCCAGCACGGGCTCGGCAAGCCAACCTGCCAATCTTCAGGCAAAAAGCGGAGCGCCAGCATCGGCGGCCACGAGGCGGCAAGCACAGAGCATAAGGAATTGCAACATCATGCCCACCACAAGGCAGAGATGAAGCGCGGCGAGAGCGGCGACAACAGCAGCAATGAAGGAGCAAATGGCACAAATGCCCAGTCCTCCGAGACGACAAATGTCGACTGGGTCGACTATGGGTTTCAGCTTCCGCCGCGGCGCTTCTACTAGCGCGGTCGTTAGCCTTGACGAGGAGGCTGTACACAGTAGGCCGAGTTGCAATTCTATTACACACAGAGTACTACCCCGGTCAGTCGGCTCTCCGCTCTGGAGATGGATGGATGGATCTTGAAGGGCAGTGAGAAGGCTACTACTCGGACTACCTTGCATGACGGTGGGGAAACCGGATAGCAACCGCCATTTCGATCGCAAGAGCAAGCCCTCCACCAAAAAGAAGGGATCGTCGACACAACTCGACCTAACTCGACTGCAGTTGATGTCAGACTGCACGGCTTGTCTTTTACGCTTTCATTTCTGGTTTGGAAGGGATCCCCGGGTCGTTGTCACCTTTGAGCGCACGCAGACCTAATTAAGTTGGATGGATTGGATCGGATCGGCTGACGGCGTGTTCTCAAGTCGTGAATCATGCGTGACGGGACCGGTACGGGGGACACGGCGTGATGCGATGGACGCGTGGGTACGGGTCCTCTACATACTGTAATACTTCATACGGAAAGCAAGCACGAACATGCGCGCGACTCACTCGACCGCTCGTGCCCGCTTAGTTACCATAGAACAGTGAACAAAGGCCAGATACGAGGTACTCACCCACCAATGCATGGACTCCGCGCACTAATACTGCCTCTCCTGTCTCTCTTCGGGGCTCCCTAAGCGCATCGCATCTCATCTCGGTAGACGCTCAAGACCGTACCAGAGCGCCTTGTTTTGCTTATCCTGTATATTGTACGCTTACGTGAACTTCGCTCTCGTCCTCCGTATCTCATGGAGACATTGGCACTGGCATTGACATTGACATTGACATTGACATTGCGCCCCCAACTCTATGACTCGAGAGTATGAATCTATGAATCTATGATTTTATAATCTCGGTCTAAGCTCCTACTCTCAACCATACATAACATCTAGTCATGAAGCTCGTCGACGAAAGCAGAGATCGAGGATGATCACCAGCCAAACTTCTCGACATGGACATCGATATCCCAGCCCTGCGTCACGAGCTCGGCGGTGATATTGCGGACATCGCGCACGAGGCCGTCCGGACCGGAGACGATGACGCAGATCTTATCTCTGCGAGGAGGAAGCGCAGATCCCATACCACTAACCTTGCTCGTATTCGTACTCGTACTCGTTGCTGAAATGAGGAATTGATCGGATGCGGCGTCCTCGAGGGTCGTGGACGACGGGGTCCTGGATGGCAGGTTCCCCTGGGTCGAGGTGACCCAGTTCCAGATCTCGGTCTTCATATCTGGTCGTCCGCCCTCGGGAGCTGGGGCTCTGGTGTCGAAGGCTCGCGTGATCAGACTCGCTACTTCCTCGACCCCGCCGTACGCCTGCTCGGCTCGAGTGGGGTATTTATATCCGGTGTGTGAAGTATCTTGCGTCGTGGCGCTCGCCTTCGGGACCATGGTGATCCACTCTTTGTGCTGTTCGTCCTGCCGGACCCAGAAGTGCGTGTACTCCGATGTCTGAACGAAGGGACCGCATTCGAGTGTCGTAGCCGGGGGTTTTCTCGTGCCGTTCTCATAGACCGTTCTTGTGGTCACTATCGCGTCTGCCTCTGCGTCGTCCAAGACTCGAACGTCCCATGCCAGGGGATATGTGACGGCAATGCCACTCCCACCGGCGACGAAACAGACACGGCCGGCGGCGTGAGCTGCTTCAAGAGCGGAGCTCGAGCCGTACGGTCCATCGAGGACAACGTCGCAGTGTTGGTGGAATTTGGCGTAGTGCAGGAGATCGAGAGAGAACCCTTCTATGGCGCGGATTGTGAGTTGCAGGGGCCACGAGTTTAGCTGTCGGCTAACTGAATTCTTTGGTGGTGCCGGGGACGCGATAGTGAAAGGATGGGCTTGAAAGCGATATTTGAAGCCCATTGACGGGATGGTGAGGAAGACGTGTTGGCCTGGGGCCCAACCGTAATGGAGGTTTTTCCGAATTCCTGACTTTGACCTCTGCTGCCGTAGTGGAATTTCCGCGGTTAATAATATGGTTTCTCCATCGGCAGCGACTTCCAACGTGGCGATGAATTTCCGACTTGATGTTGCGATACGCCAGATGCCTCTATCGATAACCCAGATGGCCAGGGCCGCTGCCACGTAAGGTTGAGCTGTGGGATAGTGGAAGAACAAAAACACCAGTGCCGCGATCTGAAAGAATATGTGCAATCCCAGAAATGCCTCGTAGTAAAGACGGCGAAACCACCCAACGCTCGTGATATATATAATGTAATAAGAGACGATGGCGCAAATACCCAAGAGGACGACTTTGGCGGTGAGGTACCGGAGAAATGTATATCCCAGGGGCTGCAGAATCGTGTACCACACGAAAAACATTCCAAACATGTGGATGACGGCGAAGCAAGTCATCCATTCTCCTAGACGCCGATGAAAGATATTAAGTCCTTCGTAGGACCACCCAGTCAGGGATTTGATGGGTTGGTTATTCTTCGCCGCCAGAATGTAGAGCACGGGGAGGTTGGCCACAAAGAGGAGACCGGCTCGGTCGACGAGGATGAAGAGCCATTGTGGAGAGAGGGGAGCGCAGTAGAAGAGGTAGAAGAGGTTGAGCCCCAGAAAAGATAAGATGAGGAGAGTCGTGCCATTATCTGGCAAGGTGTTGACGGGTGAGGTCAAGGCCGGTATCGGGCGTGGTTGGTAGAGGAAGAAAGATGTGAGCCGATTCCACAGGAATGGACGTTCCTTTGTTCCTTTCGGCAGTAGTAGAGGCGTGGCCTCGTCGATGTCTTTCTGAGGGGGTGTATTCGCTCCCGTCAACGTGCTGCTCGATGATGAGGATGGGGTCAGATCGACCGCGCTATCATTTGTGATATCGACATGACTGCTGCCCGTGCCATTGCTCTGATGTCGCCGCCTCTTGTAAACCTCATGACCATAAGATATGGCCACCACAGCCGCGATCCATATATAATATGTCGGAACGAACTTTCGATGCCATAGGATGGCTGCGATGATCTTACGGATGTGTTCAGATTGAGGTACCCCGCCTGTGTTTGCTAGGGTGTCGACGAGATTACTGGATGGCTTTAGGGATAGGCGGAGGGTTTGTAGGAAGTCATGAGGCAGAACAGCATCGTCCATCTGTCTTGCTGCCTGTACATACGGCAGCGTGAAACAGAACATCAATGTCGGTATCACGAAGCGGCGTCAACATCTTATCAAGATTAGATCGGAAGAACTTTGAAGCTGACGCCACGTCTGACTTAGGATTAGCGGCTTGGCACCCCCGCCGTCGACTCTGTGTTTCTCACTTCCTCTCGGTTCCTAGACTTCCAACAACACTCGTAGTACTCTGCGGTCAAGACTTCGAAGCGTTATCATCCTCGGCTACCCCGTGGTCCCGAAGCCATGAGATGCCAGGCTTAACCCACCCGCGGCAGGCTGGTTCCTCAAGGAACGACGGTGCCATTGCTCACCATAGGTCCCCGTGGAAGCGAACTCGAGGCTAGCCCTACTGCCTACCTCGTATTCCTGCACCTTCAAGTCAGCTGGGACTTCTAACATTCTCTCTTGGTGCAAAGAATCAGCTGGAACTCTCAAAAAACTCTCTTCATTGTGCTGGAAGTCATCGACAGGGAACAGCTCTTAATCGTGCGGGCGAGAACCCTGGCCGCGATCTCGTGTTGCCCGGTTCCCAACATCTTGTCCAATGAGGCATGCACGCTTCTCGAAGAATTCGCTGTGCTGCCGTCGTAGGGCTGGCGATTCGAATCTGCACTGACAAGGCAGCTTTCTTGGCTCCTTGAAGCTTTTGCTTAGCCATTCTTAGCAATCTTGACTTCCGCGCATTGTACGAGGTATGTTCTGGTTTACAGGGCCTGGAATCGAAGTTATGCACAAGCCGACATCTAATGTCGACTCCGATAACCACTCAGAAGTGTGCCAGCTCGCTAGACTGCCGGACCCATTGGCATTCAATCTGTATCTCTGAGCCCGTTCCCCGGCTCCCCCTGGCGAGACTTTGCCCAAACTTGCTCTTCAAGTTCAGGCAGGCGGCTGAGCGACGTCCGGAGGTCGGACTGTGCTAGGCACAAGGAGCCGCATGTGGTTGAAAACGGGAAGTGCAAAAGTCCTTGCCATGCCAATTCAGCGATGGACTTTTGACGCACTAATTCTTGCACTGATGGACAAGCGAGGGGCGTCGGGCTGGTTCTAACACCACTGTGCATTCCCTCAGCCTGCGACGACCAAGTCCTCATGCTGAACTTTCCTATTTTTATAGCTGTCGAGAGTGGTCCAACCTCTCATTGCGCATGTTCTTCAAGCGGTTCGAGGTTGGCCCAGTCGAATCTGTGGCAGACGTGTGTGGCATGTTGAATCTGCCTTGCTTGGGGCCGCGGGTTCTCGAGATGGGGATGGGACGAAGATAAATATCCCCAGCTGTGCCCGCCTTCCTCCCGACGAACACCTTGAATGACCCCGTCTGATTCTCATTTCCTTCCTTTATTGATTCTTAAGTTGCCCGTGTCTAGTGCTCAAGATGACTTCCTCAATCAGACGCACACTTGTCACCAGCCTAATGCTTACCATAGTGTTGGGTCAGGACTGTGGACGTGAGTTCCCATGCTCTCACTGTTTCCAACAAAGTCTAACGGTCTAGGACTTGTTGTCTTCACTGACCGAGGGGCTAGCTCGAACTATTACAACTGCTCTGGACATGTCGATGGCGACATGCGGAAATACCTTGCATGGTACAATGGTGAGAAAACCTTCAATGTCTTGACCAGGCTTCGTTGACAAGCTCTAGGCACCACTACAGTCACACTGACTGGGGGCCCAGCGTCCGAATGTCCCGACACAACGTGGCAACCTTTGAACAACTCTCTCCTGATAGGAGGCATGACGGTTCCTGGTGACGCGTCGCTCGATCGCCGCGTATACGACAATAATACCTTTTACTTCGAAATTCCAGGTCAAGACAATGACAACATCACCGTCAGCTTCCAGTCTTCATCTGATGAGTGGTTCGATGAACCTCAAGGTTGGCAGATCAATGCTACCAAGAACGGAGACGGGTACGATTTGGCAGGCACCTGGATCGGCACGTTGCCAGACAACAACGAGCTTGATTTCCCCGGTGTGCCAGGCGACGATTGTTGGGATGGTGGCCCTTACTATCTGGGAATGAAGGGCTACGACAACTTGAAATGGGTGCTTGAAGGACATGTTTCGCCAACTGGCGCGGAACTCAGTATCGTCGAGACCAATGTTGATAGCGATGGTGGAGTGTGGCACATCTTTGCGAATTTCACTGGCAAGGCTGGGCCAAAGGGTCCTAAGTTGGTGACCACAGGGGATGCGCCGACGACTGATGCGAAAGCTTGATCGTTGCACAATGCAAGGCAGGGAACACTGGAGATGTGGTGGACGCGGTAATCTGATTATCGAAATCCAACGGAGCATTGCCAGTCTCCCAGTGCAGACACTACGGGATGAGGCAGCGCGGCCTGAAGCACATCGCCTAAATAAGTTTAAGAGTAGCCAAGGCCACCGAAGCCGCGCTGAGGCGCAGGTGAGGAGGAAATGAGATTTACGATCACCCCACAAAATAACCTCGATGCCTCGACACTTTGACTTGAAATAATACTCCGTACATGTTGCCAAACTGAGGCAGACTTTCGGCCATAACCCTCTTTAACAGAGCTTCGAGACAAGGCCGGCGCTACCACTGGTGACGGATCTATCCGAGCAGTAGCATCAATCAATGCGCAAGGAACGCACTGTCTTCTGTAATCTGCTCGTCACCCGGTCGTCATTTCGACACTGTTCTTTCTCACCTTCTACACCACCTGCTACAAATTGCTCCCAATACCCTCACCTCTACTGATAACAAAGACAAGAATGCCCAGCAACAGCCGAAATAGCTTCACCCTTCCGATGATGGCACGCTGCACCGTGTGGTAGGAGGCTGCATTCCATCCGTTTGCGGCTTCTCTCAGCCCAACAACACGACGAGCCACATTCCAGACGTGCCTGGCTTGTTGACGTGTCTCTGACCTCTTTATACCTAAAGTACGCCAGCAAGACATATGGCCGTTTTCTATCTACGTTCTCTTTATTCAGCCAGTCTTTTCATTACGGAGTCTCTTTGTTAGCGGCCCATTCCCCTCGTTCTGTACTTGCGCCCACGCTCGTTACTTTCGTCGATCATCATCAACGCCGAGTTCTATACTACTCTCGCTATAATCAAAATGCATCGCCAGATCTTCACCGCGCTGCTTCTCACGGCCCTCACACAGGCAAGGCCTCAAACACCAGCAGACACCAGTGCCCTTGCTGGATTACCTGCGTGTGCGGTAAGAGACCCAGCAATTGCGCAGCTCAGGCGATTGGGTCGATGCTGATCTGTCAAACAGCAAGATGCCGCCAACGCCGCACTTGGATCCTCGGGTTGTGCTGTGAATGACAAGAGCTGTATCTGCACCTCGCAGCAGTTCATTGCCGCTATCACAACTGCTGTCACTCAAACTTGCAGCGCGCAAGACGTTCAAGGTACGCGCACAGGCAACCACGTCTTTGTCCCCGGGCGCAGGGCAGTCTATGCGCACGCAAAGCCCGCAGCTTTTCCACCGGCGTGTACTCATACTTGTGCTGACATAAATATACGTATAGCCGCCCTGCTCTTTGCCCAAACATACTGTGGTGCGGCTCTCGGCGCTGGAGACGAAGCCACCACTTCAGACTCTGCAGCTCCTACATCGCCACCGCCGGCCACCGACGATGACGATTACCACGGCGGTTCCACAACGACGGTCCCCGGCACGGTGACAGCCACGACAAGCATCCCGGGAGCTATTGTCTCGGTCAGCACCATTCCCGACTCTTCCATCACGAGCATGATGCACTCGGGCGTGGTGATGACCACCACGCAGTGCACAACTACCACCACGATTGCAACTACGCCGGCGGAGACAACACCATATCCTTCTACGTATACTGGTGCGGCATCCAAGAATGTAGGACAAGGAATAATGGCAGCGGTGGTTGGCGTCGCCGGGGCAGTGGCTTTGCTCTAATGTCCTGAAACGCAAGAGCGAGGAACGCGGACCATGCGATTAGGATTTCAAAGAACGACGCTGTGTGGATTTTATATTGCGGATTTCCCTTTTTGAATTCTACGGAACATTTTGCATAAAGCAGGAGCGAGGAACACAGACCACGCGGTTAGGAGTTGTCAATGGAGGATCTTGTGTGGACTCGGTATTTGGCGTTTGTGTTCGCATGCTACGAATAAAATCATTTTTGCATAAAGCAGGAGCAGGTGCAGGAGGCATTTCGATAGCAGTTTGATACATTTTGATCAGTGCTTGCTGTCCAGAAAGGAAGCGCCCGGTGAGGAGATGATACTTGCAAGCCACCACCATGCCATGCCCCTGAGAACACATTGTTCTTGATTCCTTCGCCGTGGTGCGGGCTTTTCGGAATACTGAGTAGCAAAGTCAGGCCAATTCTGAAGAGCCACTAGTTCATGTGTTCTCTGCCAATCGTCGAGGGGCGGCGGGTCCGTCGTCAAAGATCATGCTGTCTGCGATCGGCTGTCGCCGTGGCCGCGCTCATTATTCTTCTCCTCGGGTGGCTTGACGTCCAGACTGCTATCCTTCCCTGCCTCTGCCCGCGTGCCGCATGTTCGCTTCGCCGTCCACCTGGTAATACAGCAGAGCGTTCGGGTCGGCACGGCCAGCCATCAACTCGGTCACGCGCCTCTCATGTTCCTTCCTGACCTCATCCCGTCGCTTCTGCTCCTTGAGTCGCTTCTCGTCCTCGAACTTCTTCCTCGCTTCACGGTGCTTCTCAATCTCTCGGGCGGCCATGAACGTGCGCATCGCCCCGTAGCCCCTCAACTGCCTCGCGGTTTCCTCCCAGAAAAGTTTCACCGACTCTTCGTCAATCCTGCACGAGAGGGCCAACATCCTCCGTTCCGCAACGTTGAGGTACTGCTTCTTGAAATATGTGTCCCGCAGGAACGATCTCGTCTCGGGCGTCAATCCTAAGGAGTTCTCCTCGGCCGTCTCGAAGATGGTCGAGTACTGGACCTTCACTTGCTCGGCGATGCCAACGCGGAAGACCGGGCTGGGACCCCATTTCGTGATGTGGTGGAAGAGGCGGACGCGGGATTCTTGGTCCACGATGCTGAGGATCTTGTTGATGGCGCTGAGGAAGCCGCGCGGCCAGGCGAGATGGGCAGGCCAGGTTATCTTTGTGGCGATGGGATCCCACGCCAGGGTTGTCACGTAGGGGATAGATTCGGGGTCGATGATGCGGAGAGGATGGTGGATGTAGCTATTAGGATTAGGGTTGAAGGGGTCTCTAATGGGAGGGGTGATGAAGTCGGATTCGGCATTGAATTTGGGGGCGTCGTCGTCGGACGTGAAGTTGAGCTTGAAGGCTTCGCCGTAGTGAGCTGGCCGCTTGGGCCGCGTTGGCTGGAGTGTCATGGATTGGGAAGCGTCCTCGTCCTCCTTGTCGTCTTCGAGCTGGAGTCTGCCTCTTTCGTCCCCGAGGCCAAGAAATTTCTCGATCCCGACCCTCAAGCGAGCCATCGAGCCATATTTTTCGTAGCTCTTGAATAGGGCCTTTGTTTCCCTCGCCAGGACGAGTTGAGTGCTCCTGGGTTGGCGTGACAGGATCGTTTCAGCTTCAAGGGTGAGGCTGTTCAGGTCGGACTCAAGGTCTTCAAGGAGTTGAGCTTGCGGGTTAGCAGAGAGAGTCGTGTCTGAGGTGGCTGAGTCTTCGGAGTACTCTGAGCCAGTGTCACCTGGGTCGTTTGGGCCGTCTACTCCCTCCCCAAATGAATCGTAGAGCGAGTCAAGATCATTGTCACTGGCATCGTCGTTGTTGTCGGCGACTTGGGCGTTCATTTTGCGGTGTTACGGTCTCAACGCGAGGAAGGATTGCTTGGCTACAGTATGATATTTCTCGATTCAGGTGTAGAAAGGTGCAACGGGAAAGGAGATGATCTTTGATGGTCACGAAGTGTGCTTGAGAAAACGAGAATAAAAAAGAGATGCGAGTGTTACCTTCAAAAGGGATCATCCTAGTGATTTTAATAGCGCGCAGATGACAGAAGCGCACAGTTTAATGGGTGGCTGGGCTGCCCGAGAGAACAGTACTGTACCGACGACAAGACAAGTGTGAATAGGACGATATTATTCAGATCAATAGAGTGAGGATGCAAGGCAGTTAGATTCATTGGAAATTCACTGTGTGCCGAGTGAATGTGGTTGAAGCTTTGTGCAAAGAGAACATAATGTCTGCCGTACTGCGCTTTAGGCACTATGCTCCGTTCTCCTCGTCGCACGCCTTGTCCACGCTCGCCTCACTGCCAAACATATTGGCTTACGGATAAGCAATCGCAACACGGCTCTGTACGCGTCACTGTTGCTGTCTCGACGTTCAGTCTGCGCTTGTATGGCCAGATTGTGATGCGTCGAATGCCATCACAGCGGCACGAGCTCAATGATGTATCAACCGCAACGTTCCCCGGCAAGTCAATCTTGTCCAACAATTTCATGCCTGGGCCATGAGATCTTCCTCTTACTGAGCTTGTTCTAAGTGTCGTTGCGTTCTCTCGACCACAGCAAGAACATGCGCATGCTATGTCGAACTAGCTGGCTGACCAACACCAACCCTGAACTGGTGGAGGCTTCGACGCGCTGTCGGCTCACACATGTCTCGTACTTGGGATGGTCAAAAAATGCGACCACAATCTGTGAATATTGGAGCATCCAGGTGAACTGGAATACTATAAACTCGGGGGAAAGAGCACAAAATCTTTAACTGTCAAAGTCTCTTGAAGGCAAACCTCTGACCATCCTCCCCTTTGGACGCTCAACTTCGCTCGATGGATCATATACCACTCCCGCGGGCGCCAAGTTCCGACCACCTCGAAGTTCCGCTGTACCAATATGATTTCTACCCATACATTTACAGCGGACCTTGGGATTCATACCCTGAACGAAGCGGATATGAGTATTCGGAATTCTACGGCATGGATCCTGAGACCTTTCCGAGTAGCTTGAGAGGTCCTTTGGCTGCTTTCGTACAGTCCTGGCTCTTCTTCGGCGTGTTGGACGAGCTTCTGAGTGCTTCTTGTCCTGTCAAGGATTGGACGGCTACGTCCATGGAAGGGCGACAGATCATTACGACTGCACACCTATTTGGCAGACTCGAGCAATGGCACATTCGGGTCGCGACTTGTGATGAAGAAGAGCAAATCAAGATTCGCAAACGGGTCGATCACCTCCTGGACCGGATGCACTACTTCCACCGCATGCTGACACACTCCTTCAAAGATTACACATCCTATTCAAACCTCCTTCCTGAGGCTCTCAACCTTTCGCTGGACCTGTTGCATGCCACTCTCACCGTTGCGCGCAATGCAGTCTTCCCCGGCAATGATCTATCTTTCCCGCATTATCTTCATTCGCATTTGGTCAAAAACATGCTCTTACAGAAGGGCTGGTGCCTGAGTGACATACACCGTGTGTATCAAGATACTTCGGTTCTGGGGGAGTACTATGTCTCGCGGCTGGGTCCTTTGAACAATTCCACAAACCACTCGAAGTGTACCGAAGAGGCCTGCAATAGTTGTCAAATTGACCAACAGGCTTACCAGACCAAGCATGTGTCAGCTGGTTGCAAATGCGACATCATATGTCTCTCAACAAACGCGGTTGCCGAGGTAATCCGAGAAGGATTCATTCCCTGTATCCGCTTGAACAACGGCATGAACGCCATCGAGCTCGGGCAAGTGGATTTACAGTCGCCGAACAATTTTACAGCTATCTCTCACGTGTGGGGTGACGGTCTGGGAAATCTACATTCCAACGGTCTGCCGACTTGCCAGCTCAGGAGGCTTCAGAAACAAGTGAATCGTCTTCAATCGTCCACGCAGGCAGATTTTCCGTCCGAAAGGAATCGAATTTTCTGGATAGACACAATATGTGTCCCTACTGGACGCGCATTCGAGGCCGAGCGTAGCATAGCTATAGAGAAGATGGTAAAGGTCTATGGCCTTGCCACTGAAGTCTTGATCCTCAGTCGGGAACTAGACGAGATTGATTCTGGACGAGACCCTTGGGAACTGTCCGCAAGGATAAACCGGACAGCGTGGTTCAGACGCCTGTGGACGTTACATGAGGGGATCTTGTCCAAGAGGTCGATTTTCCAGCTCCGCGATGGCGCAGTTGAGCTTTCTTCTCTTGCAGCCAGGATTGATAAGTTTCGAGAGAGTGATTCAAAAATATATCAGGCTTTCCTTCGCTCCATCTTCCGACAGACCTCCATGCCGTTCACAAAGATGGAGGGGTTCAAGTCAATGGCATCCCAAGATCGAATTCAAGCCATATGGTCGGCCGTTCAGTGGCGGACAACCAGTTATCAGGAGGATGAAACAATATGCCTAGCGAACATGCTTGGCCTGGACTTGTCCACCATCCTCGCGGTCAGCCGCTATGATCCGGGAGCATGTGAAAAGCGCATGAAGGCTTTCATCTTGTTGCAGAGATACTTCCCTCGAGATTCTGTCTTTGAGTCGTCGCACAGACGCGATGTGGACAGCGTGCCAAACTTGCCAATGCCAGGATTTAGATGGGCACCCAAATCCTTTGTGTTCCGCTCCACAAGGCTTGATCCCCCGACGACTCAACCGCCACTGGTGGAAGCCGACTCGGCTGGAATCCATCTCTCGCTCCCCAGCTTCAACCCCATGACCTCATGGGCCGAGTTTACACAGTATATAGCAACATCCAAACACGAAGGTACGAGCGATTCGGCACGCATTCACTTTATGCTCCCTCTTGACTGGGACTACTACTATGCCATTAGTTGGCTGCCCGAGGATACTAAATGGGAGGTTAACGACACATTTCTCAGAAACACCATCCCAGCCGTGGTCCTGCGTGATGACATTATTCCTGCCAGGAAGGAAGCGCAGGAAAATGGCCGCAGAGCTCCGGATCAACGGATGTTCGTCCTAGACACCCTCAGAGAAGGGATTACGAACTCTTATGATATTGATTCTTTCGACTGGCCCAGTTCAGAGGCGCTTATACTGGCGGTCTCTGCCCAGAACGCACCAAGCCAGGAAAGAAAGGATGAAACGACGCCTGAGTATCGTGCAACCATAGTAGCGCGGGTCAATGTCTCCAAGCGGATGTTCTCGACGTCTCGCAGACCCGCATCCGAACAGGTGAAAATAACAAGCACAGATGCAGACACAGGTATGCCCATCCCTATATTTGAAGTGTGGCCAACCAGAACTCAATGGTGCATCGGATGAATCTCTGAAAGCCAGCCTTGGGCAGAGCTGCTGCTCTTGCCGCTGCGACGAAGCTTCATGTCCGAGGCTCCTTCTCCGTTATATGTATACTCTGAAGACATCTTAAGGCGATTCATCCTTTCCAACGGTCCTCTCAATTGCGCTGTTTGCGTCTTCGAGCATATACTGTATTTACCTCACGGTTGCGAGACCGGTTGTCGGGCGAGAAATTCCTACTCCACGTTGCCTGTTACGCCCTTGGGTCTACACCTAGTCGCAGCCAAGCTGCCAGCGCTGAGAAACAGACAGATCCCCGCGAAGACCACAATCGCCTTGTACATTCCGTGCCCATAGCCAGCCATGTTCGATGATATCCTTAACAGGCTCGCGCTTATCGGCCCTGCCAGGACGTTTCCGACGCCCTTTCCGAAGCAGAACAGACTAAACATCGCTTGAGAGGCAGACGGCTCGTCGTCGATTGCAGTTACCATTCTCGCCCACATGGCCGTATACCCCGCGCCAAAGAAACCATACAAAAGTGCAAAGACGATGAGCGGCGGCAACGAGCGGGCGGGACCCCAGGCGCCAAATGTCGCGGCCCCTGCAACTGAGAGGCAGACCGTCATCAGAGCGTTCAGCGACAGCTTTTTATCCGAGAGGTAGCCGAAAGTGAACTGCCCCGCGACTTGCGACACACTCATGAGTGTTAGGAGTAATGCCCCCTCCGATACGGTTAGTCCAATGGCCGTTGCATATGATGGCAAATAAAGAGCTGGGAAGAAGTATCCCAGACCCATCAGCAAATTGCTGAGGCTGTACGTCCAGAACAGCGGTCTCTTGACAAACTTCCAGTCCGTTCTGAGACTCGTGTTGGAGTGGTGTCCCAGGCGGCCCCGGAGCAGTGGGACCAGAGGCCCAGTCAACACGACCAGGGCAACAGCCACCGCTCTCAGCGTCGTCCGATACCCAAACCTAGCCAACAGCGCCTGGAGGATCAATGGCATCACGGCGCCGGACGCGCCGGATGCAGCGCACAAGAAGCCGTACGCCATTCCTCTCCTCCGGACCCAGAATTCATCCACCATGGTCAATATCGGGTAGTAGAAAATGATGAAGCCCACGCCGTACATGACCCCCTGCGTCAGAATCAGCGTCGGGAGCCGGTCCGCAAAGCTGCCCGCGACCAACCCGACAATGCAGAGCGGCCAGCCCACCAAGATCATCTGCGTCCTGTATCTCGACCACCGTCGAATCAGCGGCACGGCCAACGGAGCTCCGAGATAGGAGATTCCCGAGGCCGTTGTGCCAATCACTGACGTGTAGCGATCGCCCTTGAATTCCGGGAGGCTAGAATAGTAGTCCTGGAAGACACCGAAGGACAGTGGAAACCCCCAAAGCAGGGCTTCAAAAACAAACGCTGCGAGTAATAACCGCCATGCTGCAGAGCCGTGGTCGGTCGGTGGAAGACTGGACTGTCCAGCATGGGCGGAGGGGGCATCGTCAGTTTCCAGCTCGAGGGCATCTGAATGCCGATCGAGGGTCATGGGAATGGACACTGAAGTGAAAGTTGGTTCTACTAAGGTGGTCGTCGTGGTCATGATGGAACGAGACCAGCTGCTGCTTGCTGGATGCCCGTCCGGTTGCGGTGATACAAGTAGATGATGCACACTAACTTTGGGGAAGAGGATTCTTAAATCGCGATTGAGATGATTCAGGGTTCAGACCTTGACGGGTAACTCTCGGTAACAGTGAGGCACGGCCTCTGTTTGCCATGCCGATCCAAGGCGCGATACGGGGTGGAAGGGATGTGAGGGAAGGCGGGGATTCTGTTCTCCGGTGGAGGTAGCAACACCAAAAGCGGCAAGTTATGCACGTTACTGGCCTTGGCGGATAAAATGTTGGAAAAACTACACGGAACCCGCGCCGCTTTTATATACACTTACCTTCACCTTACCCTCCACTCACCCGAGGCAGCTCTCTGACTTAACGTAAAGAGGAGACAACTAGGATCCGACAGACTCGTTGTGGACTTCCATGCCGGCATGAACAGCGTATCAATTCCTTTACTAAGTGGCCGCTCGATCATGTCTAGTCCTTGAGTCGCCAGGCTTCCTGTTCAGCTGGGGGGTTCTGGGCAAATACTTTCCCTGGGCAATTACACAATATAATGGCTGGATCATCTGCATTTGCAACATACAATGAGCGAGAAACGATCGCTATAAGAAAAAGAGCTTGTACAGTGGTCTCTTCTGTATCGAGTCTGTAAATGCCGCTTCCGCGCATCCCAATTAATGGCTCACAGCCGTTTGCAAGGCCGGATATCCTTCAAAGCCTCCTTGGACGACCTCGTCCAGCGCCTTGCGATAGTTGCCCAGGCCGCCAAAGAAGAACCGGGTCGAGGAGACTTTGCCGGGGACGTTGGAGCCAAAGATCCACGACTGGGCCTCGCGGAAGATGGAACCCTCGGCCAGGCGCTCGCAGAGCGCCACCCACCGATCCTGGGCCTCCTGTGACGCCCCCACTTGGGGCACCCGCCGGCGCTGGGCCTCGGCGACGACGCGCGTGATGAACTCGACGTGCGTCTCGATCAGGACCGGGATGTTGGAAAACGCGCCCTGGGGCCCGGTCACCAGGAACAGGTTGGGAAACCCGGCGACCGAGACGCCCATGTACGCCCGCGGGCCGCTGTCCAGCCACTGGTCTCGCAGCGACGCCACGTCCCGGCCGGTGATGTCGAGGCGCAGGTAGTTGCCGTCGACTGCCTCGAACCCCGTGGCGAAGACGATCACGTCGAGCGCGAACTCGCGGCCGTCCGCCGTCCGGATGCCGGTCGGGGTGATCTCCTGGATGGGACTGGCCTGGAGATCCACCACGTGGACGTTATCCCGGTTGAACTGCTGATAGTAGCCGCCGTCACAGAGCGGCCGTCGCGCATAGGGTTGCCTCGGCAGTAAGAGCTTGGCCTTCTCCGGGTCCTTGACCGACTGTCGGATTTTCCCCTTGATAAATTCGCAGGCCGCCTCGTTGGCCCGGCGGTTGACGGTCAGGTCGGCGAAGCCCCCGAACATGAACCGAAAACCGTTGCCGCGTTGCCAGAGGTCCTCGAAGATCTGTTGCTGTTGGTCCGGCGTGAATTCGTCGAAGCCCTTGGTGGCCTCGTCGAGGCCGAATCCGCAAACCGAGCCCTTGTTCTTCTCGATGATGGCGTCGTAGTCGGCATTGATCCGGTGCCGGTATTCTGCGGTCACGGGTCCGTCCCCACTCGGGACCGAGTACTGGGGATTTCGCTGGAAGCTCACCAGCTCCTGGACCTTGGGGGCAATGTCCGTAATCACCTGCACGCCCGTCGAGCCCGAGCCGATCACGCCGACGCGCTTACCCGTCACTTCGAGATCCGGATTCCATGAGCCTGTGTGGACTAGGTCGCCGTGGAACGTCTCGAGTCCACGAATGTCAGGAAAGTTCTGTTTGGAGAGAAGCCCGAGGGCGGTGACGAGATAGCGCGCGCGGATGGTCGTGCGGAAGCCGTCGACCGTTTTCGCATCACAGATCCATATGGAACTACTCTCGTCCCAGTTCGCCGCCACCAACTCGGTGTGGAACTGTATGTACTGCTCCAGATCGTGACGCTTGACCACGTGTTGGAGATAGCGCAACGCCTCAGGCTGTTTAATGCAGTGATGGGACCATGGATAGGTTTGGAGATCCTCCTTGTCCCAGGTGAAGCGGTAGAGATAGCTCTGTGTCGCTCATGGCCCCGGGATACCGGTTCCAGTACCAGGTGCCGCCGACACCACCGGCAGCGTCGATGACCTTGACCGTGAGGCCGAGTTTCCTCAGCGAGTAGCATTGATAGATGCCCCCGAATCCGGCTCCCACGACCAGGGCATCGTAGTCCGCTTTGATCGCCATGTTGAGATATGTTCTTCAACCGGTGGTGATGACCGAGAGAAAAGGGACCCTCTGGTGGTCTAGGTCTGTGTCAACCGTCATCAACTACCCACCGGCTGGACTGATGACACGAGGCTGGAAATAAAAGGTTTGCCGTTGGCCACTCTTCGACGCTTACTATAGAAACTTCGACCGTTCATTCACACCCCACCCCCCCCACCCCCCCACCCCCCTCCTCTTAGGTCAGGTCCTTTTGCCATCTCTTCGCAATCGGGCACGTCCAGGTGAAGACACGGAGTCGTCGATCCAGTGGCCGTAGAACCATTAGCCGAACTGAATCTTGTAGTATCTGTGTCGCCGAGATCATAACACCGAATACCCCTCATGTCTTTCCCGAGACCATCTCACGACTCCGTCCACGAATGGGCTTCTCCGAGCAGCAGACCTTTGCATTTCCGTGCCGAGACGGTAACCCACGGTCTCCGCACGAACGGGTATCCATTTCTAGACGATAAACGTGTGTTTGTGCAAAATAGCCTTTCTCAAGAGAAGAAGCGTTCTGTCAAAAGTGGCGGCAGCACTAGGACCAAGCTGATTCATGCGCCGTGATGCATCTCATAGCCTCTGCCATTTAGTGCCGCCGCCGCCGCCGCCGCAGCAGCCAGCAAGTCTAAAAGAATGAAAAAAATGATGGATGCAGCGGAAACTATGGACGCTAGTCGTAAAAGTCCTGCGGGTCTATAAAGCCTTGGGCGACGTCGTAGTCGTGTCCAAAGATGAGGTTCGCATGGAACAGTTTCTGCATCCGTTTGATCCTCTGATCGCTCCGCAGCCAGGCCCGGTGGTCGCGGATGAGCCAGCCGTGCGCGTGGCCGTCGTGGTAGTTTTCGTGCACATGATACTGATCCGTGGTCCACAGCCACATGCCGCTGTTCTTCAGGTTGACCTGCATCATGCACAGGCCCGGCGTGTGACCGGGGGTGTGAACGAGAGTGACCCCCGGCCACATGGTGATCCGGTCTTCGCTGAACGTGCTCCATTTCAGCTTTACCAGCTTCAGGTAGTCGGCACTGCCGACGTCGGGTCAGTCAGTGGGTGGGACGAGCAGACGGTCTGGAACACACACACACACACACACACATATATATATATATAATCTAATAACCACTATAGCTTTCCGCCTATCCTCCGGATATGGCTTATTATTAATACTAATAGCGATAAAGAGGCGGAGAGTACTAAATAGTATACTATAAGGCCGCGGAGGAATATTACTCCGCCGAGGTATTTATAGGGTTATAAATTATATTAATAAGATAGTTATATATTTATGCTAATAATTATAAAATAATAGCTTATTTATATATATAGTTATATAATAATTAATAATTACGTAATAGCTATAATGAACTATAAGGCGTGCATGGTGTGGTAGCGTGCACGTGACAGGGAACTCTCCTAATTAGTGCTACGATTGTTCTATTGGCAAATGCTGTGCCCTGCTTACAATTATTGCGGCACCATGCGACGCTATGCTAGAATGTTGAGAGGGCCATCCGCCAGAGGGACTAGCACAGGTTCCAATGAGTGACTCGTAATAATTAATGACACCAACCCGTCCTGCATCGACGCCTGTATTGCCCTTTATCTCCTTACGTAAACGGTCTCACGGCCATTACAGTGACGACTCTTGTCTACGCCTTGACCTTGAGTAAGAGATGGTCACGTGTTGCATTTGGAAGACTCATTAAGACGTTATGCATGACTTGGTAAGATGTGGTCCCGTAATTCAACCGGCAAGACAACAGGTTGTGGCTCTTGGTCTGATACATAGAGGTTGCGTCGCCGAGTCTGGCTCCCATGGTCCATCACGAGACGTCGTCCGGGACAACAGAGCATGAGAAGCTCTCTCAATTATACATTTTTGTCAAGCTCGGACAGTTAGTGCCAAAGGATGGGAGAAATCGATATTCCCAGGAGCTGTAAGGCTGCTGTCGTGGTCAACGAAGGACCCGACTTTTACGTGGAGGTGCAGATGGTCCCAGTGCCCGAGATTGGTAACTCGCGCCCCTTTCTGGTTGTCGAAGAGAACAAGATTTCCGCACCATTGGATCGTGGTTGGTGCTGATGATTTACATACAGGACCGGAAGATGTGCTCATCAAGATCAATGCCACCGGGCTTTGTTTGTCTGATGTACACTTCATGGCCAATGCATGGAATACTCCTCCTATGTCCTTTTTCGGAACGCGCTGCGCAGGACACGAAGGAGCTGGCGTTATAGTCAAAGTGGGCGAGCGTGTTAAGCGTCTCAAAGTCGGCCAAAGAGCGGGGTTCAAGCCCGTCGCCGAAACATGTGGAGTGTGCGAGTTGTGCTTGCAGGGAAAAGATCAGTACTGCCCTAAAGCAAAGCTCACAGGTCTGCTAACGGACGGTAGAAAGTCCTCGACAATTCCCGGCTTTTCTTCTCTAATTTGACTGATAGGTACCTATAAACAGTATCTGAGGTCTCCCGAGGCTTATACGACGCTGATCCCGGACGACGTTCACGACTATATTGCGGGGCCTATTATGTGCTCCGCTGCCACGTTGTATACCTCGCTCAAAGAAGCCGACTTGAAACCCGGAGACTGGGCTGTGTTTCCCGGCGGTGGTGGCGGCACAGGAAGCCAAGGTGTCCAACTGGCATCGGCCTTGGGACTACGTCCGGTCGTCATTGACACTGGAGAGGCGAAGAGGAAGCTTGCGCTTGAGCTTGGTGCCGAGGTGTTCCTGGATTTCAACGAGAGCGAAAATCTTGCAAGCGACGTGATCAAGGTCTGCGACGGCATCGGAGCGCACAGTGTCTTTGTGACCGCTGGTCAGAGCTACCCAGCTGCCATGTCATTCACCGGAAGCCGTTTCGGAGCGAAGGTAATGGCCGAGAAGATGAGCGAGTCGCTGGCGGGCTGTGCTAACTCTTGAATCTAGGTCATGTGTATTGCACTTCCCCCAAAGGGAAAATATCCCATAACAGTCAGTGGCAATGAGATGATTACGAAGAACAAATCAATCCGAGGAACGATGGTGAGCAGCCTGGCGGATGTTGACAAAACTTTGGAGCTTGCTCAGCATGGGAAGTTGCACCTCCAGCCTGAAGTCGTTGGATTGTCCAAATTCAATGAATCCATCCAGAAACTGAAACGAGGCGAAGTTGTTGGTCGCATTGTAGTTGACTTTAACCTGGAGGACAGTTGACTTGAAAAAGGGACAATTGCCTTATGTATGCATGTACCGAGCAACTCGAGTCGATACTATTCTGTACTCAACGTCGTTCCAAGCTTACACAGATAGTTGCGATATTGCGCTGTCGGTCTAGGCGTGGCCGTGCAGTGGATGTGCATTGACGGCACCTGGCTGATATCTCGACGCACATCACTGAGCGAAGACTTCGACTACGAAGAGTACTCATTGGAAGAATAGAGGAATGGCCAATACGTCAACCCAGATGTGAAAGAAGCCATCGCGATTAATCAACCGTCAAATAGCTCTGGCGCAGTCATTCTCCTTCCCACAGGTGACGTTGCCAACCGTAGCTAATTTTCATTTGGTGTGTGACGGAGGAAATCCTGCTGAGCATCCAAAATGGACTTCATCGCTTTGAACACCGCTTTGGGTTCGCCGACGCCTGCGGTCTTTGCTAACTTAGATTTAGGACTTCGTGGGGCTCGAGTCAACCAAATCGCTGCCATCGGACTCTGACGATCACGTCTTCTCCTCGATAAACCATTGGCTTTACAAGTGACAGCGATAGAACCTTGCCCTGAGTACCTTCGGTGATCTGCACAAGTCTCTGCTGCGTGCTGCCAACCATACCCGGCACGTTAGCCATTAAGACGTGTAAGTTGAGCAAGGTGCCTTTTTCCGTTGTTGCGAGGTTATAGCGGCTGGTGTACGCCATGTATTGACCGCCAGCGAATGCTGGATTTGTTTCTGACTGCGTCTGGTCTGGGTTTGGCGACGATGCACCTTCTCCTGAGGTGAATATCGTTGTGGAGGAATAACCATCAGGTGCAAACACCATGATACCTTGTGGGTCTTTCCCCAAAGGGTATGCTCTGTCTTGCTCGTGGTTGGGCGAAAAAGCACAATGGTCAAGGAGCTTCCAGCTACCGTGAAGTTGGGAAGACATCAAAGTATCGTCGGTAGGCATCGTCGATTGATAGTACCACCCGCCCAGAAGGGACATCAGCAATGCAAGTGTGGTGCAAACACTTGTTTTGTTGAGACGCGCGAAGTCAGTGCTGCGGGATTTTGGGCCAAATGGCTTCATCGATTCGCTCGGACTTGGAGAGAGGCCCGGCGTCATGGTCCGGACCGTTTCCGTATAGGTCCCACAAGGTTATGGAGCAACTGTGCGAAGGCGTAAGTGATCTTTCCGGTAGGCCCATGAAGCTGTACTCGATCCTGCACGAAGAGACTGGTGTCAAAGTTGAGCAGAACCACGCCTACTGTACCAGCACTGCACGGAATGTGGTCGACGTGAAGGGTGGGCTCCAGGACTGTGCGAGGTTAATAATGTCCAATCATGTGAGTAAAGCGGATGCCATGATTTTAGTGACGTGCCTGGTATATTAGTCAATATCTATCTTATCACAGATGACGAGGTAAACTGTTGAACTAGGCACTCGCCGAGGCACCTCGGTTATATCTCTATACCTAAAATTCAGCCTTGCTCAGCCTCAGCGTGGCAAAGAGGCATTAGGCATAAAGAGGCGTTATAGTAAATAAGTACCTAGGGTAGCGAAGGTATTAATTTAGGGGCCTCTCGGTCGCTATAGACCATTTAGAGGTCGTCTCCTGGTACCCCCCGAGGTGCTCTTGAGATATATAAAGAGGGCCGAAGACCTCTATAAATAAGTATATAGATAGCATCACAATGGAGCATATATATATGAACGCGAACAGTATCTTAGCTCAACACAAACGCTGACAGCAACTGATGCCAATCAAACTTACATATGAAGTCACGTGCTCATCTGGCGGAGAAGCGTCTCTGGTTGCTAAAATCGCTGGTCGTTCGGACAGCTGATTGCTAGGATCGCTGGTCGCCGTTTTCGGACTTTCGTTATATTGAGGCAGAGAAGACATGACCAGCTTCAAAGCGATTGGCACAGCACTCAGTGCAATTTCTGTCATCCTCCTTGCCATTATTGCCAGGAATCCTTACCCTTTGCTCGATTATTTCGGGGGCCGAACCCAGCATGCCGACAAGGGGAGATGGGCTGATACGGCTCCGTCAATAACGACAAATGTTGGACTAACCAGGGTATTGTTGACCTTGTCTTCAAGCTCAGCCAGACCCTGACAGCACGGCACAGCAGGAAGAGCGTGCGAAGATGTCAAGATTCATGGACCATCTAGCACTGCGTTTTTGGGTCAGCAGGAATATAAGTGACTTCTTGCAAGCGTAACTGCTAACCTGGAAAAGCGTGCGGAAGCCCTGAAGACCGACTGCAATTCTATCCTGGGGCTAAGCGTGTCGACCCTGATCCAGACAGGAAGTATGAAGAATATTCGTGAAATACGATATGAACGTGAGATGCAACAACCCGACACAACTGCGCAGGATTGCAGACTGACCCGGAGACCAAGAGAAACAAGACTACTAGGCTCAGACTTGAAGGCTGGGATAAGAGCGCAGACCTAGTTCTACACGGGTTAGACATCTTGCAATCAACGGATGATGAAACTCAGGTGAGAGATGTGAAACGCAGGTCTACCATCTTTGATGTAGAATTTGACAAACAATCGGCAGATTTCCATCTTCGCAGTGAATCACGATCGTAGGGGAGAGAGCATCTTGCTCTTCTCGCATATTCTGGGCACCGATTCTCTGCGCTTCGTTCAGAAGTTTGCCCACGCTTTGATCAAAACCCCGAATGAAGTCGCTGCAGCCAGGCCCAGGTAAGTCCTCTTCCTCGATCACTTGGCTCATTCGCTATGTTGTGGCTTCAAGAGTGCTTACTGAGGGTGATTGGGAAGGTCCTTCGTTTCGAACGATCATTATCACTACGGTGGAAGACTGCGCGATTTGGAAGATATGTACGGGCCATTCCGATGGGCCTCCGATGTGGTCTACTGCGAGTTCAAGCAAGACAAACTCGATTACCGCGTGGTGACACCTAAGAGTTCACATGCATGGGCTAATGGTGTATTGTTGGTTGACCGAGGACGAACTTTGATGGTTAACGACATTGTTGACGGCACGACAACGGCCTACGACGTCCATCCGGTGACCAAGAACCTTCAACATAAACAAACAATCGTGAGGAGACTGCGTAACATCGTTGGGAACCCGGCCGACTCTGCTCAAAGGTCCTGGGTTCTTCGCCTGACAACTTGTCCGAAGATCCTGCGAGTGGCGATCTCATTGTCTCAGGTACGCTCCCCCTTCCATTTCTTGGTAGCAGCAGCCACAACCAATGAAGACGATGCGAGCCTCATGTGAATCTTGAACAGTTATACCAAATCTCGCAAACTTACACACTCGCTCTTTTGGCGACGATCCGATCAATTACCACAACCGGATCGAATCCGCCGTGCTTCGATTGGTGAAGGCCAGGGGCTACGAGCCCGAAATTCTGTTCTGGGACGACGGTTCACTCATAAGCATTTTGACCGGTAGTGCCTTTGATCCAGTACACGGCAGACTGATTGCTGGTGGAGTCTTCGAACAACACTTTGTCATCTGCGATATAAAGTGAATGACGCTCGACATTGGCATTGGCAGCTGCGAATCGAAACGAAGGAGCCGTCTTCTCAGAGATGATGCTGAGAGATTGACGCTCGTGTGGTTTGAGGCTCGAGCCATCTCGTACACGATTTGCATCTCCCTCTGGATGATATGCCTGGTTGTATCACTGACCGTGTTTATGGCCTTGGTCAGAGTCGCAATGGCTAGGTGTGGTCGCGGGGAAGTTACTACATCTTAGTCAGCCGTAAATACCTCTTGAAAAGGGGCTTCGCTTAGGAGAGTTCCCTGTCACGTGCACGCTACCACACAATGCACGCCTTGCAGTTCATCATGGCTGTTGCGCAATTATTAATTATTTTGCAACCGCGCATCTGAATAAGCTATTATTTTGCAATTATCGGCATAAATATATGACCCTCTTATTAATATAATTCATAACCCTATAAATGCCTCGGCGGTGCAACATTCCTCCGCGGCCGAGCAGCATGCTGTTTGGCACCCTCCGCCTCTTTATCGCTGTCGGTATCGATAATAAGCTGTTGTTGGTGCGCTGGTGCAATAGTCGATACCGTTAGTATACTGTCTTAGTGGTTGAGGCCTTCTTAAAGCTACTAGTTAGCCTATTTAGTATATATTATCTTATGCTTTTAAGCCTACCTTTTAAGGCGCTACTAGTCTCTCTATTATCGCCTTTATAATACTAACCACTAGTTCTCTTCCTTCTAAAGCTATTATTAGCGCTTAAGCTTAGCCTTCTAAGCTTACTTTTAGTCTTTTTAGTCTTATTAGTCTTAAAGTTACTATTAGGCGGACTAGATTTAAGCTAGACTAAAGAATATTACCTTATCTTTATTAATCTTATTAAGATTATAAAATAAAGGCTTCTCGCGCTATCTCCGCCTCTTTTCCGTATATATAGTATACTATAAGCCTTTATTCTTAGCCTTTAAAAGCTATATTTATACTAATAGCTTCTCTAGTAAGCCTTAAAGCTTTTATGCCTTCGGATTAGGCTATAGGCCTACTAGTTATTTAAATAAGCTTTATACTTACCTTATATTGTTCGTAGAGAGAGAGGAGGCTATTAAATAGCTAGGGGCTCTCTATCTTTACTATATTTACTAGTATATCTATTCTAGATTAAATAGCTATAATTCTATTCTCTCCTAGCTACTTAGTATATTAGTATAGATTATTATATAATACTAGGTAGTCTTAAATAGGCTAAAGAACTCTCTCTTACTAATATAGTATAAGCCTTATATCTTATAAATCTAAATATTAAGTTCTTAAGAGTAATAGTTCACTAGAGGGCTAAATAGGCTAATATTAAGTAGCTAAAGGTAATATATTAAATATAGAGGGTATACTATAATAAGTACTCTATACTATTTATACTAGGTTAAAAACTTTATATTAATATAACTACTATACCCGTCTAAGAAGAGAAGGCGATAATTACACTTATTTCGCGCTTTTAGCTTAGTAAATTAGTTAAATATAGTACTTAACTATATATACTTAACTTTATTATTTATCTAGCTAATTAGAGAGGAGATAAAGAAGGCTTTATCCTTCTTAGTGTTAAAATTGTCTAGCTAGCTGTCTTAGAGGTTTATTATAAGTATCTAGTAGATAATAGAAGAGGGTAAATAGCTATCGTCTATATAGATAGTCGTAAGGACTATAATCTACTTATAGTTATTGTCTTAGTCTATATTAAGTAGTTTACCGCTATTAAAGTAGCTTTTAGTAAAGACTCTCTTAGCCTTTTAAAGAACACTAAGTAAGAAGCCCTTTTTATCTATATTATAGGTATTCTAGAGGAGAACGTTATATTAAGTAATCTTAGTAGTTACCTATAATATATAAGTATTAAATAGATATAATAATAAAGCTCTAACTAGCTTAAAATAAAGGCGATACTATTATATATTATCTACCTTTTTATGATTTAAATTAGCGCTAGCTAAATATCTAGATACTAGTGTATTCTTATTAGTCTAAATAAACTAGTATATCTAGTTCTTTCTAGGTCTTTTTTAGTAGATATCTTATATAAAGTTATAAACTATTATATTAGTTAGAGGAATACCTCTCTTAATAAGCTTATTAATATAGATAACGAGGTTCTTCTATTAGTATTTAGTAAGTAATAATATAGAGTCGAAATACTCTTATTAACTAGAGGTTTCGCCTCTCTAGCGTCGTAAGAGGGTTAAACGCTTAATACCGTACTTTTCAGCTGTCGCAGCAATATTCGGGGCCTCTTACGATACTAGATTAGTAATTATGTCCTCGATTGACCCTATGGTTGTTAATTAAATAAATTTTAAAGTGTTGTGTACGAAATATTTGAATGTGTGCATTGTGTGGTAGCGTGCACGTGACAGGGAACTCTCCTACCTCAAGCTATGCGGCCGCAATGAGTCAAAGTATATCACACTCTGTGCGTTTTCAAGCTAGGTCGGAAGCGAAGATTGGCCAAAGAACAATGATATGAGATGGGCATCACTCGACTGGCTCTGACGAGACAATGCTTGAGCTACACGTCCATCATGCCGACGTTAGCCTGCGTACAATATAATCTGGTCCTGCGCGCCTGTCACCGGCCAACGTCGGCCTGGGACCACCATTTCCTTTGTATTGTCGCTTAGGCAAAAGGTGGTTTTTCAGAGAATAGCCTGTGCACCAAGTCCGTTCCGCCGCCTCGATCTCGCCAGTCGCAGTAGGATGAATAGTTCGCTGGGCTTCATAAGAAGTGAATTGTAAGCGGACAAGCAGATTCCCATCAGTACCTTTCCCTGCGATCTTGTAACGTGAAACTCGATTTGGCCTTGATTATGCAACATAAACGGCAGCAGGAATGTTCATTAGGTTATGGACGCCAACAACCGCCCGATGGATCGCTGGGATGTTGGGGTTTTATCACTGGTACAACGCCAGATGTACCGACCGGCACTGGATTAGTTCAGCACCGGAATTCTTGGTCATAATGTTGGACAACTTATCTGGGTCGATCAGTCCTCTCGTATCCTTGTTCCGTGACTGGTCGACGTGTTCCGAATTTCCTGCCTCTTTGGGTTACAGAGGGACTGCAGAGCGGCGCCTTCGCAGAGCGGCTTCCCGACGCGGTCGATCTATAGGCTTTCGCTCGCTTTTCTGTATTGACTGGTAGGGGGATGTTTTTAAGATTCTCGTACCTTGGTATGGTGATTGCATCGTCTTGCTTGGTCTGCCGACTTCAGCTATAATGACTTTGGTGGGCGGGGGACAAGAGCCGGAGTTCCACACGGAGGTGCAGCAAGTCAAGTGGTATCCAAGGAGGCGGGGAGCTGGACCGTTCCGATGCCAGAAGTAGCTGAATCGATGTACGAAGAGTCGACGTGGGCTGTCGTAATCTAGATTTGTGCCGTGTATAGAGGATGTGGCAAGCTTGTTTGACAAACGCCTGTGTCGTCACTGTCATGATCAACTTTGCGCAGGATGAATATTCAGACGGCCGCTACGATTGGGGTGGGGGAGAGGGGGCGAAAGAGTCCCAAGCCTCGGGACTTCGCCAGGATAAGACCCTGGCTAAGTCACCCTGTGGTGGCATTGGCAGGAAGGATGGATTGCGTCACTTCACGGGCACTTGGGGAAGTACACAATGTTGTGCTACTGTATCGTAAGGGTGAGAGTTTCGGGAGCGTACATATGCTCGTGGCCAGGTGGTGCTGCGTTGAGATTTGAACGTGCTGAATTCTACTTACAGGGAAAATCTCCACCTTTATCCTCAAAGTTAAGCCTAATTAGGCTGGCTGTCATTTCACCATATTAACAACATGCTACGGAGTCCCAGCATTAATTAAACAGGGAAGGTGTGTCCACATACTCGTACTAACGCGGTCTAGGAGATAGACCCATATGGCGCGATTTACGCCTTAGTCTCACCCCACGTACGGTCCATGAAGCTTTATCCTGGATTTGATGGAAATTGTGCCGGAGGAGTCGATGCATAAGTATTGACTGACTAATCGAGAGTCATGACGAGGGTTATCGCCGTTCAATCGAGCCCAAGTGCCTGACCTGACCCAACTTGCCTAAAGTTTTGCCATGAATGTTCCCGCCCTGTTTCCGTCCCACCAAAAGTCACGCCCCTTGCAATTTTTCTTGGACCGTTACATTTTCGAACCCTAACCTAGGATCTCGCATTCAGCAGAAATCTATCAATCATGAAAGAAGCGGTCATTCACGCAGGCCCTCATTCACGCAGGCCCGAAGGTCGAGTTTGTCGACATACCAGTCCATGAACCGCAAGAGGCCCAAGTCCTGATCAAGGTTGTCGTGTCTGGCTCCAATCCCAAGGATTGGAAAGTTCCCGAATTCGCTCAAGCCTACGATGGCCCGGCGAATACGCTGCTGGGGAGGGCAAAACGGTATCCTATCATTCAAGGCGATGATATCGCTGGTATTGTAGAGAAAGTTGGGCCCAAGGTGTTGGACTTCAAGGTAGGTACCGAGAGCGATTGAGGCCACCATGAATAGCGAATGCTAACAGCGCTTGGCAGCCGGGAGATCGTGTGGCCGCCTTCCACGAAATGTGCGCTCCCGGGGGATGGTATGCCGAGTATGCGATAGCTTGGAGTTGGACTGTTTTCCATATCCCGGACAAGAGTTCTTTCCAAGGTGAACCCCCCAATGCTAGCGGCGTTCTCGAACTCCGAGGTCTTGCACCACTAACTCTCTTCAGAGGCGGCAACAATACCTCTGGCTGCGCTCACAGCAACCGAGGCCTTATACAAACAGCTACGGTTACCGCAACCTTGGGTGCCAGCAGACCGTCCCATTCCCCTGGTGGTGTACGGCGCGAGCTCGGCGGTCGGCGCATTTGCCGTGAAACTAGCCATACTCAGCAAAATTCACCCAATCATCGCCATCGCGGGCAAAGGAGCTGCTTTTGTGGAGAGCCTCATAGATTCTTTCGAAGGGAGACGTGGTACTCGATTACCGCAAAGGTGTAGAGGACATGACCAGACGTACCCGGGATCACCTCGCAAAGGGGGGATACGGCGAGGTGAGGCATGGCTTCGATGCCGGCATGGGCTGCAAAGAGCTTTTCGACCAAGTCATCGCTCCTGGAGGTATCTTCAACGTCGTCCTTCCGTCCAACTTTGATCTGCCGAACCTCACCAAAACCCGCACCAGTGTCTGGGCCGTTCACAATCAGGACGACACCGGCGACTCGCGAGACTTAGGATTGGCTTTCTGCCGCTTCTTCACTCGCGCGCTACAACTCGGCGTCTTCCATCCTTATGTTGTAAGACCCGGAGGTCTGGGAGGCGTGGAACGGGCACTGAAAGATCTAAAAGATAACAAAACGAGTGCTGAAAAGTATGTTTTCAGAATCGCAGATACGCTCGGCCTTTGACTGCTGGGATCAAGGGCATGGTGGCTTGGTCCTAAGGGGTAGTAAGTGCTAATCATGAAGTGTCATTGCGAAATGCGAGGTAGAGTCGACCTGGCAATTTGCTTTTGTATGTTTGCATGGCTCTTCAGTAACGTTACAACACAGTGCGGGTGCAGCCTATGCTCTTTTGGCTTCCATCCTCAAATGATCGCGATCTCAACGCGCCATGTTCAATCATAAAGTTCACCATCAACTGTCCTGTCAACATTGTAAAAGTTGGCACCCATTTCTCTGAGGTCTGTAGAGTTGGTTTCCAACGGTAGATTATCTCGTGGTCAAGGTCATTATTGCAGCTGCCATCGGTGTAACCAATGGACTGGATTCGGCTCTTCAAAGCGTTCACGTTGTTTCCAAGCCAGTGTTACCAGTCATTGCCTCCGAGTATTACCGAGTACCAGCACCATTCACATGAAACCGATGCACCACATCCGTGTGCAGGTCCCATACCTACGAAACATGTGGTCCGACCAGGGCGTGTCAGTCCATTCTGAGCAGCTTACCATATCAGTCCTGGATCACATACATGGGCCGATCTAGCAAGGTGGTGAGCCTATCGAGCCCTATCGTATTTGCTCCGCGTCAGCGGGAGTAGGTTCAAGACTATCAGGAACGCAGTGGTACAGAGACTGAGGAGATCACGAGATAGATTGAGCGTGCTGGTGATAATGCAAGCTGACCATAGACGATAGAGGCAAAGTTGTCAGAAGGTATCGTTGCAGTCAGTCACGAAGTAAATGTGGAAGCGTTTGGTTGGCATGATAGTACCTAGGTGAGCTTCCAACTAGGCATTGAAACTCTACTATTTGTCAAGCAGGCTTCCGATCCTCCTCATTGCGGCCGAGACGTGACAGTTGTGTCGAGCAACTTCGTGGTAAACAATCACACAAAATCTCGAGAGAAGTTCCCACTTCACTGTTTTTGATAGGTGATGTCGAGTGCCGAATCCACCCAATGTCCCTTGATCGTTCCATTGATCGAGAAAGGGTTGGGAATATCGGTGTACTTGGGGATATCCTCCCATAGCTCTGCGCTGGAATTCGCGATTGCGTCTTGCATTCCCTCCACACTGTCCCAAAACTCGATAGTGTTCACGACGAATGGACAGTCAGGCGTTCCTTCTATGACATGGTAGGAGCGCATCCCATGTGGGCCGTGGTGTTTCAATTGCAGTGGCATGTGAATCTTGAGATAGTAATCGAGGTCGAATCGATATTTGCCGTCTGCTGGCCGGGGATAACAGGCTACAAAAATGGCTGGCATGATTGCTCTGGAGGAGATTGTAAACTTGGGCTGCAGGTGGTGCGTGATTGTGGTTTATTGATCCTTTAGAATTTTGGATCGCGTCTGGGAACAGAAGAAGTCATAAAATACCGGAAGATCTGGGTACCATGGGACTTCAGCTGTTTTCATAGCGAGGACTACTCACTGTACACTGAGTAGCTCTTCTCTTACCACACTTCGTGTGACTAAGTTTTCATTACTCAGGAGTAGGACGTAAGCGGTTCGTGCGATCTTCTGTCACGGCAGTGCCAATACCTGAAAGGTCATCAGTAGTGGTTTTGATTTCACTTTCGATACATGTTTCAAAGATCATTCTAGCTTGGAATGCCCTGTTGACTCCACGTTTGAACTTGTAGTGTCACTGTGGTGGTGTCTGGTCTATCCTACATGCCCGACCCTATAATTCTAGGCTTTCAAGCAAATTCATCGAGCGAGGCTGCTTCACGCAGATAAGAGAGGACGGCGCCTCAGACCAAAATCCCATTATACTGCCCAATTGCGAAAGAAACACATATCGCGAACTAGAAACGACTTCCCCAGCTATTGTCGCCGACCTCGTCCAAGATACTCCGTAGACGAATGACTTATGATTTTTGATGGCGTTATCGGTAGAATGTGAAACTTTTCTCCAATTTAGAGCTAGCGAATCGTGCTGTGCTAGCGCACGACCATAATGCAGTTGACATAGTTGCTCTAGTAGCTTATTGTCGGGACACATATTATAACAGGAACAAAAGAGGAGGCACCAGGTGGGCCCAGGGTCTGTCTGTAAGTCGACAACACTAACCTTGATCTCAGAGGGTTTCCTTGCTTGTAGAGCCTTGCCCTATGACACGATGTGATACTGTAACGCTTATCCTTCCTCCGTCGCCGTCGTCCTGCGCCTAGGGCTCCGAAATGAATAAACGAATATGAATATGGCCCATATTCATATTCGCCTATGCGAATACGAATAAAGTGAATACTTATTCACGCGAATATCGGCAATATTCATATTCGTATTCACATTATTCACTTCGTGTTCGGCAGATAGTTGATCGGTTCCGGCCACCAAACGACGACGTTGATTCTTTACCCTTGTAAGCTTGCAAATGTTAGAATCTACCTAGAGAAGCTTACATCGTGCTCCGCAACCGCTTTCCAATATGTTGAGTATCTAGCCTCCATCGTTTTGCGCAGTTTAGAGCCGTTGAAGGTCGATGCGGATTTCACGTGAGTAAACTCATCTTAAATTAATGTATTTATATCCGTAACCTGAACCAACTCACCTACACCGAATTAATTACGAGGCGCGGAGGCGACTTGATGCACTTGCAATGTCCCAAAAGTAGCATACATGCCGTACAGGAGAGGGTGCGCATAATGCACCCTTCAAACACGCTCCGAGAGGCTCGAAAGTTCCTGGTACGCGAACTTGTTTATTTCAAAGCCTTTCTGGCTTAGTTGGAGCGCGATTCTTCTCGATAGGTATACTTCTTATGCTAGATGGATTTGACCGTCTGCTATCGCTATATGCTATGAGTAAACAGCTCACGTATTAGAAGAAATGGCTGTAGCTCTCGGTGAGTTTCGCGTGACGCGGAATCTACCTCACAAAGACTATCTAGCACTTAACAACGGGCTCGACAGGTTGATTTCGCCTTCCTCGCCGGTTCTTAAGCAAAGTACTATCTCAGACACGGCAGAAGACGATAACGGTAAATGGCCACTGCCAGCCGAGTCGGTCTCGCAGGTGTCCGGTGGCTTCCCAACGGCTCTCACATCAGAATCTGAGGAACTTTATCTGTCGACAGGCCCGAGCGTTATAGAGTCCGCGACGAAGAGGCGAAAAGTGTATACTAGCTGGACTCAAGACCATTTCTGGATCACCGAGCTTAACGCGCAGTTGAGCAAAAGAGGCCGACTTCCTCAGAATAACCGCCTACTCGTCTACAAGCGATGTAGCTAGTCTTCCTCCGACTCGTCTCGCCACGGCACGACTTTAAATTTGCTCACTCATCTTCGCACACGCCATCGCATTGGGCCCGGGTCAACGTCGACAGAAGGCCCGGCTCGAGGCCCTTTAGACCGTATGCTGTGTTTCAGGCAGGAGGGTAATAGCCTTGAACAAGCACTGGTGCGATGGGTCGTTCAGACAAGACAGCCTTTGACCACAGTTGAGCACTCGAGCTCTAAGGCGATCTGTTGAACCAGGCACTCGCCGAGGCACCTCGGTTGTGCCTATACCCAAAATTCAGCCTTACTCAGCCTCAGCGTGGCAAAGAGGCATTAGGCATGAAGAGGCCTTATAGCAAATAAGCACCCGGGGTGGCGAAGGCATTAATTCGGGGGTCTCTCGGTCGCTACAGACCATTTGGAGGCCGTCTCCTAGTACCCCCCGAGGTGCTCTTGAGATATATAAAGAGGGCCGAAGGCCTCTATAAATAAGTAGATAGACAGGATCATAATGGCGTATATATAGATATGAACGCGAACAGCAGCCCAGCTCAACATCTGAACTGAATCTTCAACAACATCCAGGTCAGACTCGACAATATATCACATTAAACCCCCGACTATAGGATTACCTAGAATTGCACTCTGTCTAACAGGAGTTGCATAGATCTCTTTGACGGAGTACTTCGCAACTCGGCCGTCCAACACATGTCATCGCCAAAGCCGGGTATAGGCAAAACTTTAGGCTGTCGCATAATGCACTTCCAATCCTTCCAATGTATCAGCCTTCCTCCAGCGACGTACCATTTCTAAGAATCCCGTCGCACTCCCACCGTATGGGCTATGCTTGGACGTAAATTCCCCCACTTTACCTTCATCGTTATAGTAGCCTGGCGTACAGAATTTGAGGAACTTGTGCCTTGCCTTGCCCTTCTCAATGACTTCTGCCACCCACTTTTCTTGCGCTTCGGCTGAGCACTCAAGTCGGTCAATATTATCGCGTTTGCACTTATCCATCAAATACAGCAGATGGCTGGTCTGGTCTTCCAAGCTGTGACCGTAGTTGGGCAGCCCGGAGGTCTGTGATGGACTGATGAAGAAAGCGTTGGGAAATCCGCGAACACTCCAGCCATGGAAAGTGACGGGGCCTTCGTGCCACTCGTCCGAAATGTTTTTGCCATCACTGCCGAAGACATTCGCGTGATGGTGGCGTTGCTTCCAATCAGTCGAAAATTCGAACCCTGTCGAATAGATGATGACGTCGAGCTCGTAGTCCTTGCCGTTAGCGACAATACCGCGCTCGGTAATGCAGTCGACTCCTTTCCCGGATGTATCAACCAAAGTGACATTCTTCCGGTTGAAGGTTGGAAGGTAGTCGTCATGAAAGCATGGCCGCTTGCAAAATGCATTAAAGTACGGCTTCAGTGCCTCGGCGGTTCTAGGATCCTTCACGACTTGCTCGATACGCATTCGGATGGACTCCATCTTCCTGTAATCATTCATTTGCAGCCGTTTCTCCTCCGACTCTGCCGATCCGTCAGCTCCTGTTCCAAACCAGCCGCCCAACTGGGTGACAGTTTTGGTCCAACCATCGTTGACCAGGTCCTGCCCTGCAGGGTCTCCACTGACAATGGCGGCAAAATTGTCCATGCGATTCCGTTGCCACCCAGGGGCTTGGCTCTGATACCACTGCTGATCCGTGGGCTTGTTGCCCCGGACATCGATTGAAGAAGGAGTGCGCTGGAAGACGAACAACTCTCCTGACCATGCTCCAAGGTGGGGTATGATTTGGATGGCAGTAGCACCCGTGCCGATGATACCAACACGTTTATCCACCAATTTGGTGAGATTTCCTCTGCTGTCTCCCCCTGTATAATCGTAGTCCCATCGACTGGTATGGAATTGTTTTCCTTTGAAAGTCTCAATTCCAGGGATACCCGGAAATTTGGGCGTGTCAAAAGGACCGGTAGCTGGAATGAGCCATTTTGCTGTAATTTTATCGCCTCGAGTTGTAGAGATGTTCCAAGTCTTGGATGCCTCGTCCCAGCGCATGTCCTGAGCCTCCGTCTGGAGCAGTGACTTAGAATAGAGATCGTACTTTTTTGCAATCAATGAGAGGTATCGCTGAATCTCCTCTCCAGGGCTGTATTTCATTGATGGACAAAATCCAGTCTCTTCAAGCAGGGGCATGTATATGTATGACTCGATATCAATTTGGATCCCAGGGTAACGGTTCCAATACCTTGCATGCTTCGTCAGTCGAGTAAACCCAACGTGGTATACGACGGAGAAACTCACCAGACTCCGCCAAAATCTCCGCCTTTCTCGATGACCATGACATCCTTGTGCCCTGCGGCGACGAGGCGAGCAGCGACCTGGACTCCCCCGACGCCTCCTCCAACGACAACGATGTCATGTGTCTCAACCACAGGATCGCGGTTGAATCCGGGTTTGACAAAAGGGTCATCGGTCATGGGATCAAGAGTACTCGAAATCTTGGACGTGGTCACCGAGTTGTACTGTTGATCCCCCTCCTGTCTGACACGTTTCTCCCTTTCTTTGTTGTACTTTTCAGTGAGCAAGTCATAGTTCACATCTATCTCATGCCAATCCTTGGGCATGCCCGGTTGAGACTGGACCGCCACTGCCATTGGGAAGAATGTGTAGAAAGACCAATACTTCAGTGATTCGATGTAGCGTGTTTCTCAGCTTCTGTGTCCTCCGTTGTTCGTGCAGATAACTGAAGGTCTTATGGTACCTATTCGGCCCTGGCGGCAGACCTTTAAGCAACAGCTGTGATGACTTCGCGCCTGGGTGTTCATAGTACGGCAACTCACTGTAACCGACTTGACCACTCTCAGTCCCCACGTTCAGACCAAACCGACTGACAAAAATCGAATGACAAAAGATGACTGATAAGGATCGACTGACTAACAACTGAGGATCAACTACGACGACAAGGCAAGGGGTATGCAGATACGGGATGCGCAAGCCTCCGCCCACCCCTGATTACTACCGAACATCTACAGATTTACAGTCTCGGATTTTGCGTTCTGATACGTTTCGGTTGCAGACAAAGATTGGACCTTTGAGCAGATTCCCGGGCGCGGATCAGTATCTCTACTGGACCCGTGACTGCTGACATTCTCTGCAGGAGTAGATTAGTTCGGTTGATTGATAATTGTCTCGATTAAACATTGCCGATTTCGAAGCTTCCTTGTGAATATCACTGACAACATCTCGTCAGCTGTGCGAGCGAATGAAACCACTGTTAACTCCGCGTAACAAGAGGACCATAGACACATCTTCCTGGTACATATGTTGTCATTTTGAACCAATAGCAATATTTAGATAGGCCAGAGACCACGTCGCCTGACATAAGCGACGCGGCGACGTTTCGAAATGTACACCAATTAACCTTGGTGCGTTACAGTACGAAAGAACTTATGTGTCAATAGGATGCCCAACACGAAGTATTCTTGTATTGGCCAGCAACTTTACATTAGCATTGATAATGGCTTGAAGAATCTCTTTGACTTTAGAACCTTTAAATCCTTGATTCGCAGCCGTGGGTCATTAGGCGTTCGCGGTCCAACCAAAAGGCGAACATGAGGCTTAGTCAACCTAAGGTGACTCTTGCAATGCCGACGATATGCACTACTCTTGACCATTTAGGTTTTTAAGACTCGTTTTTTACCCCAAACCCCGGAAGTCTCCACTAACCCGCAGAAGCGTGTCGCGGAGGCGACCTGCTCGAATCTAGACACCCCAGGAAACTGTCGTAGCTTCTGTGTTCATCAGCATAGTAGCCTTTCGACACGGGCCACGGCTGAAAGATATTACAATGGCATGGCCCTCTGCACAGCATGCACAGGACCTGCTCTTGCTGTTTCATTGCTAAAGTCCCCCAGGTTGACTGCCAACCCTCTTTCGTCCACGGCACACATTCACTAAGAGACCGGCCCAGTTATCACCGTTCAGCAGCTAGTATGGGAGCCACTCTGCAAGACCAGCAACCCGACGCTACGGTACACGTACACCACCAGGAAAGGGTTGAGATCCGCCGGGCCGATGAAGAAGTTCCAGATGGCTATTTCACCAGCCTGATCTTCTTGGGTACTATTCTCGCCGTGGGTTTGGGCATGTTCAGTGTGAGACTCAACCTTTGAATATCTTGACACTCAGGTCGAGAAAACAAGTCTGATTAGGACTGACTTGATCTAGGGCACTGCCTCATACGCCCTGGCAGCATCGGTGCTTAGTACCATCAATGACGATATTGGCCCAAATGCGAACTATGTCTGGATAGGTTTGGTCAACACACTCATGCTGGGCATTGGGTACACGATTATCGGCCGCGTGACAGATCTTTGCGGCAGAAGGTACTTTATCATCGGGGGAAACGTGCTCGGGGTGGTCGGATGTATTGTCTCGGCCACAGCGAACAGCATTCCCGTCCTTATCGGCGGTAATGTTTTGTTGGGATTAGCGGCGACGACGCAGACTTCGACCCCAGCTGTTTTGGGCGAGCTCATCCCTGTGAAGCACCGTTTTGCCGTGACTGGGGTGATGTACACACTGTGGGTACTTCCTGGCGCATTCGGAGCGGCCATTGCTTACGGGTTTGTCCTTCACACCACTGCTGGGTGGAGAAATATCTATTGGCTTCTCCTAGCTACTAACGCGTCCGCCACTATATGTTGGATCTTGTTCTACTACCCGCCGACATTTGTCATGAAGAACGCAAGAACAAGGAAGCAGATGCTTAAGGACTTTGATTATGTTGGGTTTATCTTATTCACCGGTGGCCTCCTCGTCTTTCTGATGGGCCTCTCCTGGGGAGGCTCGGTTTACCCGTGGGATTCGGCGCATGTCATAGCCACCCTAGTGGCCGGAGGTGTTACCCTCGTCGGATTCGTTGTGTATGAATCTTACATGCCCTTGGTCGACCCCCTCATTCCAATGCACCTTTTCCGCAACATTGGTATGTGTACCAGCGTTTACTTCTTTCGTCCCACCTCGACAGTAACGCACTTGCTGATCATACTTGGCGATACCCATAGACTGGGTCATTAGCTTTCTCGTTCTAGGTTTGGGCGGTACAGTCTATTATGGCTTTGCCATCGTTTGGCCTCAGATGGTTTTTGGCATCTACACAACCGATCTACAGTATGGGTCGGTCCTTGCTATGGTCCCCACGGTGGCCGTTACATGTGGAACCTGCAGCTCCGGACTCAGTCGATATCTCACACGAACGAAGCTTCAGATGATTATATCTGCGGTACTGGGAGCAAGTCTTGTCGCCGCCTGCGGGTGTCTGACGTTGGATAACAAGACGACAATTCTAGGTCTAATGATCACCGGCTGTTTCTTCCTCGGCTACATCGAAGGCGTGGGCGTGACTGCCACCGCAATCTCCCTCCGTGACCAGAGCGAGATCGGTATAGGCACTGGGGTAGCCGCGACAATGCGTGGCGTTATCGCCACCTTGGGTACGACCGTCTACATTGTCGTGCTAACAAACCGGCTGGCAGCGACGATTCCGCAGCAAGTACCCCCCGCGCTCATCGAGGCCGGACTGCCCGCTTCGTCGATCCCAGCCTTTATCGACGCCATCTCTAAAGGGTCGTTCGCGAAAGTCCCGGGCGTGACACCGAGCATCATTAGTGTGGGTGTCACGGCCTACAAGCAGGCCTTGGTGCTGGCATACCGTACCGTCTTTCTCTCCACGCTCGCCTTTAGCGGACTTATCTTGGTTCTGTCCGTCTTCTACCCCAACTTTGACGACAGAATGCCCAACGAAACTGTCGCGATATTACGCGGTAAGAAGGACCGTGCCGAGGTCCTCCAACGATTGAAGGAAAAAGACGTGCAGTTGTGCCAGGACGCAAACATTGACAGGAGTGGAATTCAAAGCCACCATCTCGCCGAGAAAGAACCAGCGACCGGAGCAGTTTAATGATGACAAGCTTCAGAAGGATGTCAACATCGAGAATCGGCGTATGAACTACTCCGTAGTAAGATTTATGCGGTTGGGCCACCGTCTTGAGCAAACTACCTCATGTTTGACGTATCCAAGTACAATCGTACATAATTATTGCTTTGACCGTATCAGACGAAGGAAATTTGAAATTCTATGCGAGGATGGCGTTGCGGCAAGTGAAGCCGCTCTCTGGCGTCGTGTTACCACTTTACAAACCGTGATCAATTTGGGAATGATAGCTACAATCTGTGTGTAAGCAACTGTTGCGATGACTCCAGCACCGTTGTCGTCCCACTTTGTACGATTCATTGTTGATAATCGTCCTGGCATGAACTCGTGTGGGCCAAAAAGCAATGCCTGGTCGAGAACAACGTAACATAAGACCTCGGCTCCGGCGCATGGGTGATGAGTACTGTGCTCTGGAGTGAGATGGAATAGTGGGTCGGTTATTCTAGGACGCCGCCTTCTCATTACCACTGTCCAGACTCGCGTACAGGGCGATTGACACACGATCCGTGACCAACACTTGCAGGCCACCAATGCTTTGGCGGCGCAGATTACTCCCCGCACACGGTACCTTTTTCTGGATACAAGCGGAGCTCCATGCCTTTGGCCAGACACTTAACCAGATCGCTGAACCCCTTTTTAACAGGAGACAAGACCAGGGAGTTGCGAAACGGGAGGCATGTGACGGACTGTTTGGCCCAATTGTCTCATTGCTTTGCTTCTCCTCGACTCTTAGAGGGACTGAACAATAACGATCCAGGCCTGCCACGGTTCTATATATTTCAAACCTCCACGATGAACCCCACGGTGTACTCGTGGGACATTTCCCGTAGCAATCGAGCTTGCGGCGAAACTGCCGTTGTGATCATTGGTGCTGGTATTTCCGGAATATGCATGGCGATAGAGTTGATGCGCAAAGGCTGCCGAAACTTCACCATCCTGGAGAAGTCGACCGGCGTCGGCGGAACGTGGAGGGACAACAAGTACCCTGGGTGCTGTTGCGATGGTGAGAACAGCCTCATTCACGGTCTTCTAACTCACTTCACTGACCAGGGCAGTATGGTCGCATCTGTACAGCTACTCGTTCGAGCAAAACCCGGATTGGACCGCAGACTACGCAGGCCAGGAAGAAATACTCGCTTATCTCGAGGAGGTGGCACGAAAGTACGGCCTTTATCGTCATATGAGATTCAACACGTCTGTCAGCAAGGCTGAGTGGGATGATACTAACGGCGTCTAGAATATCAGTGCCAGTGTGTCCGGAGGCAAGGAAGCTGAGTTCTGCAAGGACTATACAATGAAGTCGGCATTCCTCGTCTCGGCGGTTGGGCAACTCAATGTTCCGATGCACAGTGCGCGCTGGGACTGGAGCTACGACTTTAGCGGTAAAAAGGTCGGCGTGATCGGCACTGGTTCGACGTCCGCTCAAATTGTGCCGGAGGTCGTAAAGGTGGCCAGCCATCTCACAGTCCACTAACGAGATCCTAATTGGATGGTACCTCGCTTCAACAGGCCAATTCCTCCCTGAAGGCGAACCATATATAGGTACCTACCCATGGTGCGGTAGGCCAAGCGATCAGGTATGATGGACTTCCGCGAAAAGTCGTATGGTGTTGTCGTCGTGCCAACGGCCGAGATGGGAGAGTGGTATGAAAGTGTGAGCACCGCTCACATGAAAAACCAGCTCCCTGGTCGTGAGGACCTATGGCGGAAGCTGACTCTAAATTACAAGCTTGGTTGTAAGCGAGTAGTCGTATCGGATGACTACTATCTAACCTTCCTCCGGGATACCGTCACCCTTAAGACCTGTTATATCGACCGGATATCGGCTCGGGGCATTATGGTAGATGGTCGAGAAGAACAGTACGACTTGATCATTCTTGCTACCGGATTTCGGTCCGTTAATTCCATCTACCCGATAGAGATCATTGGTTACATGCAACAAACGCTTGACGATATTTGGACGAACGGTCCCGAGGCTCTGAACGGGGTCTGCGTTCAAGGCCTCCCGAATTTCGCTATGCTTTATGGTCCTAACACCAACCTGAGCCATAATAGTATCATCGTGATGATTGAGGCCCAAAGTCGGTATATTAGTGCGTTAATCAGTAAAGTCACAGAAGCTCGAGCGACCAGGGTACAGCTGGTCCTGTAACCGAACGCATAGAGGCTGTCCGAATACAACCAACGGCTCCAATCCGACCTGGCGAGAACGAACTACGCGGATCCGAATTGCAACAGTTGGTACAAGATGGCGTCTAACGGGCGGATCACTAACAATTGGTCGGGCACGGCTGTTAAGTACCAAAAGGCGAGTAATTAATCGCGAAAGATAGCCTTAGGCGCTTACTGACTGGGATGACGATTATAGCTACTCAGCACCGTCCTATGGGGTGACTATGACATTAGTATCGCTGGGAAAAGTGGGACACAATCCGCCAGGGACACCAATACTGTGACACGCATCGGCCGAGCTGTAGAAGAGTCCTCGGGAAGCACAAGGGGAATCGGCTGGGCCATGTTGACCGTCCTGGCTGCGGGCTGCGCTTGGTGGTTCGGAACGCGGCTTTTCTGACATGGGGTTTCGCCGTCGCCCGGACCAAAAGCTTTTTCATTGAGTACTGTGTATGCCGACGTGTTCGCTTCGTGCCCAGGAGTAAGATCATGGTTCATTTTGGCCGCCTGTGGCTGGGGTAACGCTCACTAGAAGAATCTATTCTTGACATGCGTAGCATTCAGCCGCCCGCGACCTGCTTCTCTCCACCTTCAGTGCCTCAGTTCTGTCTCCCCACAGATATTCCGGATCTCCACGCTTGATTGTCGCGGCCATGAAAAAAAGAGGGACGAATCGTGACCGCTGAGTGCGTTGAGGGCCAGCGCCACAGGACAGCATGCTAATTCATCAAGTAGTGTCTCCTTAGTACTGTAGAGATTTTGAACAGTATGCGCAGCACCCCACGCGCCGGCTGAGTTCCATCCTCCTCGATCAAGGCTACAGTAAACATCGGCTAAGGGCATGACCCTTTAAGGCATAACCTGAGTTTATCCCTAGTCAGGGCCATTGCCAAAAAAGTTTAGTGCAATATAGCGTCCGATAGGCATAACCTAGCGTCCAGGAATATGCCTAATTTTTAGGGTAAATTTTATATAGGCATGCCTATAAGGGATTTTAGGGATACCCCTAGACCCCTAATAATTTAGGTATCCTTAGGTATTTAAAGTAAGATAACTAGTACTAAATAGGAATAGGCTAATATTAGTATCCAACAGCAGTAAGAGATAGCCTCCTCATTAGCCTTAGCGTCGCCAAGACGGAATTTACCACAAGCATGATTGGATATGCTACTAAAGTGCTTGCAAGACCCACATGTCTTTATAATAATAAGGCAGATGGCTGTCGGTATGTTTATGACACATTCTTCATCGCGTAACCATGGCGCATGCCACCCTGTTTGTGCTTTGCGGCTATGCCATTTTCGGCTTGACAGCCGCTGAACTCGGTGCGACTAGGCCCTTGTCGCTCCAGCTCTCCCACGAGGCGCGCCAGAAATGCGGATGTCCTTGTCTCCGCGCTCCGTTCTTTACCCCGCCTTCTCGGAAGCTTCCCACTCCTCCATGTTGGAGTCCAAAAGCCAACCCCAGCTTCCCTCTGCAAGCCCAAACTAGTGTCACCTACAACACTCTCGTCACCTCCTCTTCTCAATGGCGTCACCACCACCCACCACCACCACCACCAGAACCACCAAACATCACCGAAACCGCAATCTCTCGAGCTCCTCATCCGTACATGCGAACAGTCCAATCGCCATGAGCACTACCAGGAATCACACGCGGCAGACGGGTCGTGCGAGGACCACCAGCCTCGATACTGCAGATCAAAAGTGAGCAAGCCACGTGCACCGGTCTTGTAGCGACGTTGCCAGGCTAACTTGCACTTCTCAGGCGTGCCCGCAATCGCCAATCCCAGAGATCTTTTCGCGAACGACGAACGCTTCGCATCCAGGAGCTAGAGACACGAGTACAGTACCTCTCGATGGGCGAGGCAGAGCGGAACGCCGCCCTGATCTCTACCAACGATCATCTTAAATCGGCCTTGATTCGCGCGAGACAACAATTCCTACAGTTGGAGATGACGATGCAGAGTCTCGGTACCACTCTGAGTAAGGCTCTTAATCTCCCGGCGCCTGCGTCTGACACCGAGAACGATCGCTCCGTGTCAGAAGGTCTAGAAAGGCCCATGGCCCCTATGGCTCCAAACGTGCTCCAGAACGGCGGAGACCTGCACAACACGTCTCCCAGGCCTTCCAGGACGAGTGTGTCGAGCTACCAGGATGCCCAAGCCTCGTTTCTAGGCCAGGGTCAGCATGACCCCTTTGATGCCTGCGACTACAGAGCATCCGACATGGACGATCCGCCATGCACCGAGCCTCGCCCTCGAAAACCGTCGAGTGAGCCACCACCTCAGCAGAAGATTTCGCAAGTTGGTAAGCCTTCTCTATGATCCTGTTTGGAAGCCGCGTCTTCGTTGCGTGTTTGGCGGTGAGAGGACTTTGCTCATTTTGCCATTTCCATAGGCGGTTCTGCTGCTCCCGTAGAGGCGGAAGTTCAGGAATCAGCCGGAGACGGCTTGCTCTGGCGGTCTCTGAGTGTAGATGTCAGCCAAGTCAGCCAAGGTCTCGCCCAATCCTCGTCCCGGGATGCCAGCCTCCAATCGGCTACTTATGATCTCCGTGACATCTTCGATCTTGACTCATCTCAGATCATGCAATGCCGCACGGGGCATCTTACCCCATCCACAAAGTATGCGTTTCCGCAACCACGATTGTGCGAGTCGATATCAGGATGTGTAGAAGCCATGGAGGCATCTTTGAAATCCCACATTGACTCCTTTGTGGGTGAGGCCAGTGAAGCTTTGTACGATGTTCGTTGCTTGACAGAGAGGTTGTGGTACTGACTCATTCTTGCAGTGTACGGCGAGCTTGTTTGATTCTCATGGTGTACTTTGCTCGCCATATATGGCCCGGTCCAAGTCTGATGTGGTTCGGCTCATACTTGTACGGCATGGCTGAACGCTCTCTTGCGTGGCGAGTTTCCGGATCGACTAAAAGCTTGAAGAATCTACCAACATATTTGACTCCGACTCAATTTCAAGCACGAACTCCCCACCTCTCTATGATTTCTTGGGTCAGCATGCCGCCTCTGCGAGACCGCATCATGCAATTTTATACCTCTAGCCAGCTCTTTGATGAAATGTGGCTCGACCTCATGTCGTCTGCAGTGGTGGAGATTGACGACATCTCTACCATACTTACGGGGGTGGAAAGTGGACGGGGATTCCTCGGTGTCTGGAACATCTTTGATGCTATGGATGAACCAGAGCTTTCGGACCCTCTGGAAGTGCACGCAGCTGAAGGGGAAAACATGTTTCCGGAGCTTGCCCATGTGGACGCTGCCGGGCTTCTACGGGTTTATAGGATGCCGCTCCCGGAAATCGCCGAGGTCTCGCTTTCTTCCTCTCAACCACAAGGTTCCTGGGAACCTATCAGTCTGGAGCGGCTCTTGACGGATTCGGAAATGGCCCGGAGGTTGTACTACCATCTTGAGCTCTATAACGCGCACAACTGTTGGCGAATCGACCCTGCCTTCTTCGACAAGCATCCGAGCCTGAGATGGGAGGGTTGTGAGAACTATATCAGCCGGGGGATGAGTTTTCGAAAACAACCTCGCAATATGTCCATACCAGCTCAGCAGTCCCTTGATCAGATCCTCTTTCAATACCAGTTGGCGTTGATGACTATGAACCCTTCGGGAATTCTTTGATGGGGGTTCAAGAGCTACTAGAAGGTCTGGGATTGAAGACCTCTAGTCTATCTGCCCGAAAACAGTGATCTTCCAGGCCAGCGTATCCATTCCAGTCATTCTAGGTCTACCCTCGGCTCCGAGCGCAATCATAGATTGTGTGGCCTAGGATAACGACAATAGTGCGGGACTACAGTGATATTTGGGCAGACATAGCTCCTACTCAAATACACGCAAGTTCTACATTCTTTCTCCAAACACTCCTCCAATGAGAACATCATACTGTATTAGCCATGTAAAATAGGGCCTATCGTGTTAGAGGACAAAAGTTGGTCTTCGATTCTCGCGTCATGTGGTTGTCGTCTCTTGCTGACGGTCGATGACCGATCAGATATTGGTCATGGTGCTGCAGGAACTGACGACGCGGCTTACCAAGGAGAGTACGTTACGCAGAATCACCCGCGCGCGATTACGTCACGAAGAAAGCTGAAGTAGTACAAAGCCTTGCGGAATACTATGTTGCTACTTAGGGCAAAAGGAGTTGAAGAGTAGAGAGAAACCAAGTCTACAGACGCCCGGAACAAGCGACTCTTGCAACTTCCACCACTACCGACCTATCCAGCCATGCCACTAACGGACGCGCAGCTCGAGGAGCTCTACGACAAACAGAAGCTTCACGAGAACCTGATGCTCTACGTACGCGGCATCGACCGAATGGATCAAGAACTCATGAAGTCGACCTACTGGCCCGATTCCTGGGACGACCACGGCCTATTTATCGGACCGGGTCAGGATTGGCCAGCGGCGGGATGTGCGTGGCGGGAGCACGTGTACAGCGTCAATCACCACGTCTCCAACGTCCTGATCGAGCTTGAGGGTGTCCAAGCCAAGCGCGAAAGCAGCTTCATGGTCGTGACCAACCAGAAAGAGCCCGCGATTTCCTTCTTTCTGGGGGGTCGGTATCTGGACCTCTGTGAGAAAAGGGACGGGGAGTGGCGCATCCTACACCGCACCTGCATGTGGGACTGGTTCGAGTCTTACCCGACCCGTGGCGGTTGGGAGCTCAGTCGTTTCCCTCGCAACTCGAACTGGGGCTGCTTCTATCCCGATGACTCGGTCTACAGTCGAGACTGGACTAAACTTACCAAGAGGGACTTTTACCGGCCACCGACGCAGTTTTTGTACCAGAAGGAGACGTGACGCCGGTCGAGGGTAGATTCTGGCAGTGGCCCAATGGCGCTCGGAGTTTGACGGTCGAGAGTAGACAGAGGAGCCTCAAGTCCATACGGTCGTCCGCCACCCTTGCCATGCCAATTGCACAAAGTGGACCTGTATCACGACTTCCGGTGGACCACGACTACCTATTCACCGGGTAGCTTGAGCTTGCAAAGGCTTACATATGACTCAACGGGCGTGTTTGGAAGCTGCCAGATAGTACAAATTAGGCTGTCCTTGGAACGGTGCTCATTCCAATGCCTGTTAGCTACAGCGTCTCATATACCAAATTTCTCACCCATCGACCCCCCACCCCCCGTTAGTGAATCTCAGTGAACTATGAGCCGGGTTCAGAAGTAGAACGGTCTTGAACGGATGTGATCGAGCCACCTGAGTTCGCCGAGTAAGGGAAAATTTTACCCGAGAAACAGACCAGGGGGATTGTCTAGTTTTCTCGGATCTGCCACCGTCTGAAAGATGATGAAGTGGCTGGCCGGATGTTGGTTGACCTTGCCTGAGAATAAAAGACGACTCAGTCATTTGATCGGCCCTGATTATGTATGTCGGTGCAATGGTGCCACTCGATGCTACTGCGATGATGGCCTAAACATAGTAATAAATTCTATAGATTCGACCGCTGAGAATAAATATCTATATTATTCCATGTATTTGAGCGTTTCTCAAGGCTTTATAAAATATCAAGAGACAAATTAAGAAGTGTTAGTAAAAGTTGATAGATAGGTATATTCGAATCGAAATCTAAAAGTCACTTGTCATACAAGTTAATTTCACTGACTTCTCGAGAACTAGAGATTAATACTGATCTGTCGTACAGATAAAAGATTCAGAAATCTTCGTTCGATTAAAGCCTTACTTATTGTCGCATAGAATATCATAAGAAATATCTGACCGCGGCCCGTACTTGACTGAAATAAGCGTCTCGACGCCGGACAGACTATGATATAGCCAAAAGTAGCGACTCAACGCGACATATAGAAGGAGTGACTGAACGAGTGAAGTGAAACTAGTAAAAGGTAAGGAGCGCGCCTATAGACTAGAGACGTAGAGGTACGAAGGGCCCCGCGGGACAGGAGTTGTAAAGATCTCCTTGACGAAGTACTTCGCAACTCGAACGTCCAACAATTGACAACCACTTCCAACCACTTCCAACCTTCTGAACACCATGAGTACCTTCATATTTGCGCCGTGTGGTCTGTATAAAATACCCCTCCAAAACGTTCCCGGCAGTGTCTCAGTCAGATGGGTGGTCAATGATGCATGGCTCGGTGAATGCTCCTGACTGGACAGTCGGGATATTTTTCGAAACATGTTCAGCGCGAGCCTGTCGCCTTTCAGACCTCCTTCTGCAGGAACAGCGTCTGGACATTGCAGAAAGACTTGAGTCCGCCATCTCCCCATTCGCAGCCAACGCCGCTTTCCTTGTGACCACCGAAGGGCGCAGTAGGGCTGAGCGCCAGATGATTGTTGACCCAAACACTGCCCGCATCCAGTCGTCGAGCTATGCGCGAGGCTTGTTTCAGGTCTCTCGACCAGACAGAAGCTCCGAGGCCCATTTTGGTATTGTTGGCACGGGCAACTACTTCGTCTTCATCGCGCCATGTTGTGAGAGGTACAATGGGTCCGAATGGTTCTTCCGTCATGATCCTTGAATCGTCTGCTGGCTGGTCGATGATGGTCGGGGTGACAAAGTAGCCCGGTTTCTCGTCGCTCGCCCCTCCGAGCGCGACAACCCACTTTTCGTTCTCGACATCCGAGAAGAAGGTCTTGACTTTTTCGAATTGCATCGAATTCTGGATAGGGCCCATAAATACTCCGTCCTCGCTACCTGGACCGACTTTAAGGGTCTTCGTAAATCTGACTATAGCGTCCCTGAATCGATCATAGATGGATTCGTGAACGTAAATGCGCTTTATAGCCGAACAGATTTGTCCCGAGTTAAGAAAGGAAAAGGTAGCAACCTGCAGTAGCGTTAGCTAGACTCTCTTGACATACGGAAGAGCGTGTATAGTTTTAAGGCGACCAGCTCAATATTAATATCCTCACACACGATGGCGGGATCTTTCCCACCGCTAGTAATATCAGCAATCATCCACTACGCTGTCATCGTACTACTCACAGCTCGAGCGTTACTCGTTTAAGAGTCTTCGAGGCGCTCTCCATCACTTTCTTGCCGGTAAAAGTTGAGCCAGTGAAACTGATCTTGTCTGGACCCGGATGGGCGGTAAGCCAGGGGCCAAGCTGGTCGTTACCACTCAAGACTTGTAGAACACCTGGTGGGAAGAATTGTTGGCCTAGCTCGCCTAATTTTAGGCCGCAGTACGGCGTCAATGGCGAAGGTTTGATAATGATTGGATTTCCAGTCAAGAGAGAAGGTCCAATCTTGCCACATGCTAGATGAACCGGGAAATTCCAGGGAATGATGCCGACACACAGTCCAAGGGGTGTATAGCGTACGATGGTCTGCGTCTGATCATCCTCTGTAATGACTTCTTCCTGGATTTCTAGGCCGGAGAGCCCTCGAAGCCAGTGTATACCGGCCAGAACCTCAGATTCAGCAAATCGCAACTATTATATAAAGTTGGCACTATAAACCTTTTCTGTCCAAAGTCTTCCGATCCTACCGGCTTGCCTTGTTCCTGTGTCAAGAGTTTTGCAAGGTCCTTTGCATGGTGCTCCAGCGCGTCTGCAAACGCAAGGACTGCCTTCTTGCGTTCTGAATACGGTGTCATGGACCATGATTGAAATGCCGCCTTTCCCGCAGCAACGGCATCTTCCACATCCTGAGGCGTAGATACGGGGACCTCTGCATTTGGCGTGGCGTTCGCTGGATTAATGCCATGTCTAGTCTCTTCGGTCGAGGTCGATTTACCATTGATCTTATTTCGGAAATTGGCGAAAACCTCAGAGGCCGAAGCACCATTTGAGGTGCTAAGATGCGCCATTGTGGTTGCGTGGACCGCCACAATACGCTGTTGGCATCTCTAAAGGAGTTGTGCCGTACAATACTCGAGATTTATGTGTCGTCAGAAGAGACGTCGGGTCGGTCAGTGGTTCCAGCCCTGACCGATCTTTTGCCAATCTGATCAACGTCTCGGTGAACGAGGTTCTGAGCACCCCAGCGCCACGGATAGTGGCTGGTCAGCCCCCTTTCCCTTGGATTTATTACGTGTTCATTAGTGTGTCACCGATATTCCCTCACGCTTACAGCTTAGAGAGCTGGGAGGCCTCGCACTGTCTTCATTTAGCTGAAGTTCGCGGTCCGTTACTTGGTCGTGTGTCACGAATTAGCGACAAATGATGTTAGAGACTTCGTCTTGGTTCTGAGCGCCCGTGTGGAGCTGTGCGCTTGATCGGGCCAAAATACCTTCCGTGTCATCCTCATTTCCCCCGGCCGGTTCCTGAACACACCTGTGCTTGACGGTTGTATCGTATTTTCCAGAGCCCTAGGCCATCTGGCTTGGAGCATGGTCAGGTAAGGTTCCAAATTGAGCTTCGTAAGAAACACGGTACATATTCCTAGAGTCCTACGCTTAAGCTAACATTGCCCCTTCTTACACTTCTGTATCCTGCAGCACCCAACAGAACGGCACCGCTCTGAACCTTGGTATACCGTACGTTGGGAGGGGAGAGAGAGCTGGCTAAGTTCCCAAAGCCATCGGACCCGACTTCTGTTCTTACAGCCTTCCACTACTTACTGCACAATCTCCACCATCAAATCACGTGGCCATCAAGGTTCATCTAGACCGTTGCCTCTAGTGCCCACATTGTATTTGAGCAAGACCTCGTCGTTGTCGAATCTGATGACAGGTTTAACAGACCTAACTTTGATGCCACCAAGCGGTTTGGCCTCCCGAATCTCGAAGAACTCAGGTCGCAGCAAGGTGTTGGCGCTATAAGTCTTCATCATTTTTAGGTACCGTGGTATCGTGTACATCATGTTGTGGTGAGACCTAGGAAAGGTGTTAGGGTGGGCAAAGAAACAACAACCAAAACTCCGCGGTCAAAGAGTGGGCTGGGTGAGAACAGTAACGGGTGGGACGATGTGCGAACTTGAAGACTTCTCTACCGTTGCGCTTCCACACCTCCTGCCAAGCATCTGTCGGATACTCGCCGACTGTATTGGCCAGCCACTGATTGTAATAGTTGAGAGCCACATCGATTTTGAAGCTCCCGCCCTGCTCTGCGCGTCGGATCAGGGCGCACAAGACAGCACTTACACCAGCAACTCCCGTCATATAGTCACTGTTGGGAAATACAGGCGTCACAGGCTCTCCATCCTGCAAACCCATGGCCGGTCCAAATCCCCAAGATATACCGACACACGCATCACTGATCTGCTGCCACCCAGAACGAAGGCTCCATGGCCCGTGCCAACCATAACAATTCTCTCGTACGGAGATAACGCCTCTTTCCCGGGATGCGCACAGGTCGATAATGTCCTCCTGGCCGAAACCGTATTTCTCCAGTACCCCGGGACGATAGCCTTAGACCACAACGTCCGCTTCCAATACGAGAGCTTGGAGCCTTACTCTATTTTCTTCCTTTTTAAGGTCGAGACTGCAGTTCCATTTCCCCCAATTCAGATCGAGGTGCAGTACACTGTAGTCACAGATATTAGGCGAGGTTACACGCATGACGGACGCACCGAGCTCGGCTAAGCCTCTAGTAACAGCAGGTGCGGCGATAACTCGTGTCAGATCGACAACCTTCAGTCCGGCGAGTGGTCTGGAAGCTGATGTTTGCGAACTTGACGGCCACCAGCTAGGACCTTGTATACAGTTATCGACATGGTAAATCTCGAATAGACCGACGTGGGCATTCGCCTTGCCATGCTCTGGGGCACGGTAAGAGTGCACGGACTCGCAGGTTATTCCGGCTTGTTGATAGACAGTGGAGGCGAGTCGCTGCATTTCCGAGCTCTAGATTTTAGCTAACTTCTGAAAGTACGGATCCCATGCTTCTTCCCATGTCTCTATAAGGATATTGTATGGAAGCCCAATCGAATCGAGTGTAGGGTCGGGATTCATACTGCCGTGTAAATGGAAATACTTGTTATCCTTCGTTTTGTAAATGTTGGTGGCACTCATTCGATATAGAGAAGAGTTCATGTTGTGGAAGTCGTAATTTTTTATGTATTTATCCCTGTCACCGGCAGAAGTAAAGTCTTCATTAGTATCACGAGTGTCGGGGTCGATTGTGTTTAACACCGTCGACATGAAGAAAAGCTGAGCATGATCTGTGTTGATTGTGACCGAGGAGATGTTCGTGTGGTACTTGCGTCTCAGCAACGCGGAAATCAAGGACGCCTCTAGGGCCTTGAGAGATGCTGCAGATACAGCGAAACGCCAGTTGATGGGTATCCTATACTAGGACGATCGGATCCCACGAAGTTAATTGATTTTTCAAATTCTAATGCCTCCGGGGGCAACTCTTTCGCGACCACAGAATTCTGCAATATACCGTGCTGAAACAGTTTCCGTGCTTCCGACGGCACAGAATATGAAGTCGCATGTTTGACGGCGTTCAAATCTGTAGGTTCGCGTTCTCGGTCCATCGCTGTGTGTTTGAAAGATTCTGACATTTCACCCTGTGTACAGACAGAGGATATCACAGATCGGCTTGAATTGTCGAGGGATTACGAGCAACTGCTTGTATTTGCTGTAATCGGGTAGATATGGCGTGTCCTGGTATACTTGGTACTTCGCTCAGGGCTTGTTCCACTTCGACTGCCGAGGCACCGCACAAGGGGGCCTAGGTTTGGGGTTTGAGGCGGGACCTGTAACGTGCGCCATGTCGTCAATTTCGGCTATATTGAAGTGATCAATATTATCTTAGGTCACCCGAGACAAACGAACCTCCGACGAAGATGAGGTCCCGTTTTCGTCAGTGCATACACTCCCCGTCTCAGAAACGTCTTCGAGGCTAAATCTAGGCAGTGAAACCCCCCCCAGCGACATCTTACCAATCGACCTTGCATGATCATGACTTTCACCGACTCACGATGGAACCAGAGGGGCTCGCGCCCCGTCAGGGTAGCCAACTGTTCAGGCGCCCGGGGAGACCCTGGGTACCAGATGCATCGTCAGGCCGTTCAAGGTGATGTGGACTTCATCACTGGCGATTACTTGGCCGAGATGAATCTGGCTGAGCATGCTCAGAAGGTGGCTCAAGGCAAGCATGAAGGTTGGGAACCAACTGCCTGGGCTGGACTCGAGCAGACGTTGAATGTGCTGAACGAAAAGAGAACAAAAGTCGTGATCAACGGCGGTGGCTTGAATCCGGCTGGGCTCAGTCGCAAGTGTCAGAAGGTGATATCCGAGAGAGGGTACGATCTCAAAGTCGCCTACGTTTACGGCGACAATCTACTCGAAGATGTCAAGCGTAACCTCAAGTTTGGGCGGCTGCCCGTTCACCTGGACTCCGAAAACGACAAGGTATCCCGGGCCCAAAACACCACAGCCTTGATGGATACTGTGAAAAACCCGGTCGTCTCCGCCAATGTATACCTAGGCGCTCGGGCGATCGTCAAAGGACTTGCACTGGGCGCAGATATCGTCGTGTGTGGCCGCGTCTCAGAAGCGTCGCCTGTCATCGCTGCGGCTTGGTTTTGGCACAGGTGGAATGAGTGTGATTACGACAACTTGGCAGGAGCTCTTGTCGCTGGTCACTTAATCGAATGCTCTGCCTACGTGACAGGAGCGAACTTTTCTGGTTTCAACGAATATCCCCAAGATCTGCTGATTGATCTGCCCTTTGGCATCGCCGAAATTGCCGCAGATGGTACTTCTGTCATCACTAGGCATGAGAACACCTAAGGCCTTGTGAACGAAGATACTGTTCGGTGCCAATTTCTATACGAATTACAAGGCAGCATTTACCTGAACTCCGATATTAAGGCGAACATTAAGAACATTAAGATCCAAGAAATTAGCAAAGATCGTGTCAGGCTCTCTGATGTCAAGGGCTATCCACCACGCCCCACTACTAAGCTAGCTATCTTCTATCATGGAGGTTACGAGGCACAAATCCTGCTCAACGCGACCGGTTATGCCACTTTTGAGAAGTGGGCACTCTACGAGACCATAATACGATATGCCTTGGACCAGAAGGGTCTATTATCCCAGGTCCAATTGCTCGATTTCCAGGTCATAGGAACACCTTCAGCAAACCCTCGGACACAGTTTTCCAGTACGACTTATTGCCGTCTCTTTATTCAGGCGGATACTGAGGCAACGATACGTGCTATAGCCAGAACACGTGCTGAGCTCGGCATGCAGCATTTCTCAGGGTTTCACCTGTCACTGGACATGAGAACGGCGTTGCCTCACCCATATCTGGCGTATTATCCCGCTCTGTTCTCACAAAATGATCTGAAGGAAGGTGTTACTCTTCTTAAGGCCGACGGTTCCGAGCCTGAATTCTTCGAGACAGGCCATCCCAGGAACTGCCAGAAGCTCGAACCAAGAGAGAATTACGATACCGCGGAGCCTATTTCACTCCCATCGCTCGGTCCTACGTGTCAGGCTCGCCTCGGCGATATCATCCTCGCCAGATCTGGGGATAAGGGAGCAAATATAAATCTTGGGGTATTTGTGCGAAAAAGTGAACACTACCCGTGGCTACAGACTTTTTTCAGTCGAGCAAGGATGCAGGAGCTGATGGGGGATGACTGGAAGGACGATTTCTTCATCGAGCGAATGGAGTTCCCAAATATCCACGCGGTGCATTTTGTGATCTACGGTCCCCTGGGCCGAGGCGTCAGTAGTTGCAGGCTTCTGGACGCTTTGGGCAAGGGTTTTGCCGATTATATACGTCAAAAAGTCGTGGAAATCCCGGAGAAGTACCTGAGAGATGTGGCTGCGGTGAAGCAACAACGAACAGCAGCCTATAGCAGGCTATAGATGTCGTTCGTGAACGTCCCGATGTCGATGCCACTATTGGCGCCACTGTTATTCGAAACAAGAATTGTCCCAGTGCCTTTGATGTTTCATGTTTTCTGTAGGGCTAGGAGCTATCGACAGCATCAGCCGAGGTCGGCAAGTGTACTAGAAACGCACTGGGACAACCTACTAACTAGCCTGCTAAACGGCGCTGTAACAACGCAAACGTAGTAGATCCTCAAACATTGTCCAGCGGCCAACCGTAGGCTTCTCTAGGAATCTCGGGCAAAGCTGAGCATGAATCGGCCCCCCGGAACGGCTTAATGTCATTAACTGTGACTGCTCTTTAAGACACGCCACGATGGTGTCAGAGTTGGTATATAGTGCGTTCGTAGAGCGGGAAGAGGGCGAGGAAAGCAGACGGACGAGATGGTTATGGAATCTCAATTCTCAAGTAACAGAAAACAAGAAATCATGCTAAGAGTTCGAAAACGATCTTCTATGCCCCAGTCGATCTGAACATCTTATAGCCTCGCCTTTAATGTCCCCGGATCCATCTCCGCCAGATCTCTCAGCTTCCTCCTCAAAATCTTCCCACTGGGGCTCTTAGGTATGAACATCAAGATACACCACACCTCCTCGCAGTTATTTGTGCTATGCCAATCTCTCTTTCACAAAAGCCTTTGCCGCATCCTCCCTGATTACTTCCCTGTCTGCCACAATATACGCTCTGGGCAACTCATTCCCGTTCGAGTCCCGCACGCCGATGACGGCTGCGTCCAGGAACTTCTCATGAGTTAGCAGCAGAGCCTCCAGCTCTGCTGGTGCCACCTGCAAACCCTTATACTTGATCAACTCTTTCTTCCTATCCACGATGAAGAACATGTCCTCTATCCTCAATCCCATATCACCCGTTTTGAACCATTTACCATCTCCTGTGAAACCCTCCTCGGTTGCGACAGGATTATCCCAATACCCCTTCGTTACCATGGGTCCCTGTAGGATGAACTCGCCTTCCTCGCCTTCCTCAACGTCAACTTCCTCATCATCCACAATTCTCATCCTCACATTTGGTACCAACGGACTTATACTTCCTGTCTTATCATCCCTATCCCACAGCATAGCCGTTACCATCCCTGTTGTTTCACTCAAGCCCCATGTCTAGCTGATACTGCACCCTAATTTTTTCCTCTTCCTGAGCTTGTAACTCCGGTCCCATTGGCGCTGCGCCTGTGATGGCGTGTACGAGGCTCTTGAATTGATCGGTTATAGCGCTGCTTTTCGCGTTCGATAGGTAAACTGGCGGCACGGTGAAGAAGAAGGTAATTCGGAACAGCTTGTTGTATTGGAGGAATTTCGAGAAGTCGTATTTAGACATCCAATATGTCGTGCCCCCCGCAATGGCTGGGTTGACAAAGTAAGCCTGACAGCCCGCGACATGCGCAACGGGGAGGTGAGCGAGGGTCCTATAAGCGAAATCCCAGGAAGGGTCAGTAATCTTGCGGCGGGAGAGGTATTCACGTATTTGGTATTGGGTGAGCAAGCCTTCGGAGACGAGGTTGGTGTGAGAGATCTTGACCCCTAAAAAGTCATCAGCATAAGAATGAACGACCAAGAACGGGACAAAGACGCGCAGTATCAAACCTTTTGGAGCTCCGGTCGTCCCTGAGCTATATAACAAACAAACCACTCGATCCTCCAGAACTCCCCTGTCCACCACCCTCTCCCAGTCTAGCGCCCCTTCCACGTCTAACAGATTCGGTCCCTTCCCGTCTAGCCTCGTCAGCTTCCTCGGACAGGCGAGTCCCATGCTCTTCAGGACCAACACCCTCTCCTCCTCTACACCACAAGCTCTTGCCGCAGTCCTAGCGGTTGTCGCGGTTTCCTTACAGCAGATGATTATACTCGCCTTCCCTTGCTGCACCTGATTCGCCAGTTCAAGGGCTGTGGCCGAGGAGCTTGCCGCGGAGAAAATCCCTCCTGCAGCGATCACACCGTAAAAGACGCACGGAAGAATGACCTGTCCAGATGAAACGACAACCACCATATCCTTGCCAGCTCCGTGGGCACCGATAGCGAATTCGTGCCGCAGGGAGTGGGCGATGCGCTTGGTATATAGGCGAACTTGGGATTTCGTGATGAAGTTGGCTGGGTTAGCGGCTTCGACGTGTAAGAGGGTTTCCTCTGTCGCGAGTGCTTCGGGGGACTCTGGCACTCTGGGAAAAAGCTGTAAATGACAGTTGTTCCAAGCGTCTCAACCGAAACCACGGAAGGCACGGTAGTAGTGTAAACGAGGATATTAGATACAGCACTTACCGAGGAGAGTAAGGATGTCAAGTGCCGGAAGCCCGTAGTCATTTTGGGGGAGGCAAACCTTTCGACGGCCCATCTGTACCGTTTACTGGTGGTGTTTGTATGATTTGTTCCGCCTTCCACACCTTGGGACAAAATGAACACGAATTGACGCGCAGGTAGAGAGGCTTTGTTGATTTTGAACCTTGAACGAAGCAAGTCCAAGGGAGCTGCGCAGCCAAGTGCAGGAGCCCTCCACACTCGTAGGACTGTAAATGTAAACTCGTTGTCTAAGACCTATGTCGGTCAGGAATGCTATGATTAGGGCTCAGCTATAAGCCAAACATCTTACCTTGTGGTCAGAAGCATGCTTTACAAAGCTTGGCCAGCCATTTCAACAAGCCGCACTGTCGGTAGCACTCGGTTTCCAAGTAACCGAGGTGCGATGCAAATCGGCAGTCTTTGAGAAGCTGCCGCGGCGCAGAGTCTACTAGTCACCCGACAAAGTGGAAGGGTTTGCACACTGGCGGCAGAGGTATCTCCATTGTTTACCATAATGCGCAACTTTACGTCATTCAGGATGTGTCACTGGAGAGGATACTCGTTCCCGCCAAGCGGCGCGGCGCCTGTCGCCAAAGATCTTCTTACTACCTTTGGCTGCAACTAATGGGTCCGCACCAGAGCCCCACTCGCTACGTATGTGGACTAAGCATAGCTGAGTCCGTTATCCGAGTTTTCAGGACCGGACTACGTAGCTGTTAGGGATGCCCTTTCTCTCTCCGGCACGTGGCTGGCAGATATATCGTCCCCCAGCAGGTAGGCCAGGGTCTCCATAACCGAGGATATCGGATCTCGCGGACTCAGCATTGGTCCATGGGGTGCTATTTTGACGCTCAATTGATTTCTCTTCCAATTCTTGTGATGATCTGATAGCCCTGTTCCTTTGTCAGGCTGCCGCTGCCATCATGCCGCTGCCCACCACTGGCGACTATGCACTTTCTGCCCAAGATGTCGTGTCGTTCGCCTTTGGCAAACCGGACTACGACGTCGACCGTCCCGTAAGTCTCTGACCATTTCCACTGATCGGACTGACGTGGTCGGTTTGTCGCCAGGTCTTCATCGACGCCACCGATCCTTCGCACTCGCTGTCCTACCGTCAAGCCAAAGATCTGGTCCAGAAACTGATCGCCGGCTTCCACGCGGCGGGGCTGAACGCTGGTGACCGGGTCTGCATCCACGCCTACAATTCAATCTATTACCCCATCGTATGTCTGGCGATTGTGGGATGTGGTGGCGTGTCTGTGGGGACGAATCCTGCGTACACCTCCCATGAGCTCGCCCACGCGCTGAACCTTGCCCGGCCCAGGTTCGTGGTGACCGAGTCCGAAGCGGCACCCAGTTTGCAGAAAGCCTTGTCGTCCACAGGGCGAGGTGAGACGACGCCGGTATTCTTGCTTGATGCCCCGGCTGGGATGGGTGGGGACGACGCGGGAAAGCACACACCTCGAAGCTGGCAGACTTTGCTGAGCCACGGTTCACGCTCCTGGAAGACATTCCAAGACAGGACGACCGCCGTCGAGACCACGGCATGTCTCTTCTACACCTCGGGGACGACCGGGTTGCCCAAGTGCGCCATGACCTCGCACCACAACCTAGTGGCCGAACATCAGCTCTTCTATGAAAGAAACCGCCGACGGTACCCGTTTCGAACCGTCCTGTCGATGCCATTTTTTCACATCGGCGTCCTCCCCACAGTGCTGATCTCGCAGCTCCGCGAGGGCCGTCACTGCTACATCATGCGCCGGTTCGAGCTCGAGCCGTTCCTCGGGTACCACGCCCGATACGACGTGACCGAGGCCTTTTTGGTGCCGCCGATGATTCTGCGGATCGTCATGAGTGGCCTCTCGGATCCGGCCTCGCCGCACTATAAGTACAGTCTGCGCTCGGTCAAGAATGGGTATTCCGGCGCGGCGCCTTGCTCGCCCGAGTTGTTGAAACGATTTCAATCCCTGCTCGCCAAGGGTGCCACCATGTCGCAGATCTGGGGTATGACCGAAACGACGAGTGTGGCGACCACCGTCCCGTCGGATTTGTTGAGCGCCGCAGCGGCGGGCCAGATTGACGTCGCGGGCACCGTCGGCACCGCTCTTCCCACGCTCACGTTGAAGCTGGTGGATGAACAGGGCGAGGATGTCAGCGACGGTGGCCGGGGCCAGTTGTGCGTCAAGGGTCCCACGGTCATCCGGGGGTACTTCGAGGACGAGAAGGCCACCCGCGAGAGCTTCGACTCGGACGGCTACTTCCAGACCGGAGACGTGGTCGAAGTCGATGTCAAGTCGGGCTTGCTCTCTATCGTGGATCGAGCCAAGGAGTTGATCAAGGTCCGAGGCTTTCAGGTGGCCCCCGCCGAGCTGGAAAGCACCCTCCTCTCGCACCCGCACATTGTAGATGCCGGCGTGGTGGGAGTGAAGCTGTCCGACGACAATCAAGACGAAGAAGAAGCGCCGCGGGCGTATGTGGTCCGACGAGATGGGGTAGATGCAGCACAGATGTTGACCGAGGGAGACGTTCAAGCCTTTGTCCGCGCACGGCTGGCAAGTTACAAAGCGTTGGCCGGCGGCGTCCAGTTCGTGGACGCCTTGCCCAAGTTGGCCAACGGCAAAATCCTCCGAAGAGTCTTGAGAGAATGGTGGGCGGCGACTCGAAGAGCGGCGGCCTCGTCGAAATTATAGAACTAGGCTGCCGCCGTCGGTCATCTCCTGATTTCTGTAGCCTTTTTTTCGGGCTCGACACGGGCTCGACGATAGCGCCATGGGCTGTCCATCGGCACCAGGTACCTCGTATTCCGTACTGTCCTAAGAACACACTAGCCAGAGCTCCACAATTAAAAAAGGGGGACCGGTAGCCGGCTCTACCCCGCCATGCACGCTCGAGGTTCCGGGTCCATCATGGCATCTCTGCATGGTCTTCACTGTTCTCTTTCCCCCTCCACTACCCCGAGCTTGGCGCCCCGGTCTAGGTTGCCACCAGAGTGAAATCCAGATAACGACGCGTGATACAACTTTCGGCCCGAATCGTCCTCCTGCCTTTGTATTACCTGGCTTTGTCTCTAAACAACTTGCGCGACTCTCACCACCGCGCACAGGGAGCTTGTCCATGGCCGGGGGGCCGGCAAACACACAACCACCACCGGGCACGGTGATCGTCGAGGAGCCGGAAAACGGGCCCCGTGGTCGGCGCAACAACTCGATCGCATGCCTCAGTTGCCGGAGGCGAAAGGTCAAGGTATTGGTCCCGCTCAGCTATCCTCGTTATTTCGCTCGTGCTGATGCAGCAGTTGCCCCCGTACAGTGTAGCAGTGATGGACCAAAGTGCTAAAGTGCTCCAATTGCCGCCTCTATGATGTCGAGTGCACCTATGTTCAAGACCGCCGTAGGTCAGCACAGAAGTCCCACCCCACGCTCTGTCTTTGCTAATCCCGCGCGCAGGGTACTGGCTCAGGGACCGTCGAGGCAACGGCCCGACGGTACTCAGTCACGGACCGTCAAAGGCTTCACAAGGGGGTCGACTCCGCCGCACGGCGATATACCCGGGCAGCATTCGCCGCCACACCGAGACTTCTCGCATTTCAACGTCGATCTCGACTTTGCAGACCTGGCGGAGGACGCGAGCGGTGACGCCCCGGTTCCCGACGACATCTTCCTCGCCTTGGCCTCGACGTCGAGATCGACAGCCCCACGCTCGCCACCGCGCAAGCGCTCCTCATCCTGTCCGCCCTCGAGGCGGCCCATTCGCGCGACTCCCAGGGTTGGATCTACGTCGGTGAGTCGTGTTGCTCGCGGGCTTGAGACGTGTTTCTCACCCGGAGAACCAGGCATGGCGGTCCAGATCGTCTCCGACCTCGGGCTCCATCTCGACCTCCAGCAACAATACGCCGCCCTCCGCGGGTCGGGAGGCAGCAGCAGGACGGGCAATCCGGACGACGTCAACACTCTTCGCATCAATCTGTTTTGGGCCTGCAAAACTTTGGACACGTGTGTACTATTGCTTTCCCCCCCTATCTTCCCATCTCCCTCCTCCATTTGTGGCGGATGGACAACACAGAAAAAGGACCCGGAAAACTAATCGCTTTCCCTCACCACCACAGGCTGTGGGGTGCTCTGAGCGGGCGTCCCACGTTGATGGGCAACATCATCAACAACGTGCCGAGTCCCATTCCCTCGCGCACGTACGCGTGGACGTACTACACCAACAAGTTCAGCACCATGACGTTTCCCCCCGACTTTGACTTTGGTGTCGCCGCCCACGTTCCCGTCCACCTGGCGAGCCTGGCCGTGATCATGGGCAAGATTTCCGAGACCTTGTAACATCCATCTCTCTCTCTTGATCCATTCCTTGTTGGGCGGAACACCTTGGACTGACAAATGTTTTGGCTGCTCACAGATACTGCGGCGTGCCCGACAACATTTCCAACCTGACGTCGTTTGTGGAGGACCGCGAGTCCGAAACTTCGGCGGTGGTTTTTCTCGCTGCCGCCGGTATTGGCCATTGACAAGACGACGTCGCTGTCGGCAGTCTATTTGCCGTGCGTGTTGGAATTGCAGTAAGCAGCAGAAGTCCTTCCAATCGCCGATGATGGAGCTGACTCTTTTTTTCCCCTTCTGTAGCCTCCAATACTACGACGCCACTATCCTCCTGCACCGCCCTCAGATCTCAGCCTCGGATAGGTCGTCGACGACGCGGACGTCCTCGCTCGACAAGTGCATCAATGGTGCCCGCGAAATCTGCCGGATCCTGGTCCACTACCGTCGGCGCTACGGCCTCCAGCGCATCCACTGCTCCATGGTGCACGTCACCATGACCGCCAGCCTCATCCACGTCTTCCATCTGTACCTCTACGACACGGCTGGGGTGGACAATGCCGAGGCCCAGGGCTACTTTTCCACCTGCCTCCAGGCGCTGGGCGAGATGGGCCAGACGTACAAGAGCGCCCTGAGGGCGTTGGACGTTCTGTCCCTGCGGCAGAACTGGCAGTACGCCGCCTCGACGAATCCGATGGCAAAGAAATTGCGGTCTGACTGATCCTTGGTCGGCCCGTTTGGCAGCGGAAACTTTCACTTTGGCCGCAACATCAGTGCGGAAGGAAGGCGAAACAAAGATCAGAATACTCTTCACGAAAGATAGCACCCGCTTTTGGTTGCAAAGTTGCAAATGATGTATGTTGTCGTTGACTGGTGGCACAAAGTCCTTTTCTATCACCTATTCAAATGTATCTCTTACCCTGTCCCCTGAGATATGCTTTGGATGGGTATTATTTCCATAACTAACAAGCAATCACCGGTCCTTTCTTTGACACAGATTGGATATACCTCGCTCTGAGACGCTTGTGGCCCGTCTCGCCCTCTCAACTGGCCACAAACCCTTTGTAACCATTTGTCGCACAAGCCTTGATGAGCTGGATGTACCGGGGCATACCGGGGCATGCCGCCCATGTAATTCAGGGCCTCGCGCGGCTTGCACGGGATGTTCGAGCCCATGTACCATGTGTTGGCCTTGCAGAGGAGGCTCTTGTTGGCAAGGTCGTTGGTCTCCCGCCGCCACTCGGTCTCGGCGGCCGCAAGGCTTCGATCCGACGCCGGCGACGACGCTTCAGGTCCTCCAGACACGAGATGATCCAGTCACCCTGTGCCTCGGCGATGCGGGGCCCGATGGCGAACGCCGTCGGCCCCTGCGGCCCGTACATGAAGAACATGTTGGGAAACCCGGCCGTGGCCATCCCGAACGAGGTGTACGCCCCGCGCGCCCACTTGTCCGACAGCTTGACCCCGTCCACGCCTCGGAGATCGATCTGGAGCAGACTGCCCGTGACGGCGTCGAACCCGGTGGCCAGGATGAGCACGTCGAGCTCGACGTGCTCGCCCGACTCCATCTTAACGCCGTGGGTGGTGATTCCTGCTATCTTTGTCTTTCTGAGATTGTACAGCTTCACATTCGGTTGGGTGTAGACCTCGTAGTAGCGTTGCTCCAGGGACGGCCGTTTGGTCCCAAAGGGATTTTCCGGCTCCCACGGTGCCAGGCTCTCGACCGTGTCGGGGTCGACGTGGCCAGCCTTTCGCGCACCTTGTCGCGCCAGAATCCGTGGACGTAATTATTGAAATCGGCATTGAGTAAGAGGTCCCTGTAGTTGCCCAGCCACATGTGCAACCCTCCCTTGGCCCAGAGGGATTCGAGATGGGCGACCCGTTCTTCAGGCGTCGCGTCGCTCGAATCCTTATCGAGCCCGTCATAGTCCCATCCCGCGTATGTCGACATGACCTTATTGAACAGATCTTCATAGCCTTGTTTCAACTGCTCTTGTACTTGGATGCCGCGTTCGTCGTAACGCTCCTGTCTCATCGGCAAGGCGTTGTTGGCCGTCCGCTGGAAGACGGTGAGGTGCTTCACCACAGGGCCGATCTCCTGGATGACCTGGACCCCACTGGCTCCGGTCCCTATAATGCCCACTCTCTTCCCTTCCAGATCGAGACCCTCGTTCGGCCAGAGGGCGGTGTGGTGGCAGGCGCCCTGAAACGTTTCGAGACCTTGAAGTGGTGGCACATAAGGCTTTGCGGCAAATCCGGTCGCCAGAAGGAGGAACTGGCCTTTGGCGACGTAGCCCGTGTGCGTAACGACGGTCCACTGATTCTGGTCCTGGTCGTAATGGGCTTTAGTCACGGTCTGTTCGAAAGTAATGTCCTTCTTGACGTCCCACTTCTCGTCGACGTGGGCGAAATACCTACACAACTCGTCGCGGCCAGGGAATCGCTCGGTCCAGGTCCATCCCTCCCAGAGCTCTTTGGCCGAGAACTCGTACAGCGGCCAGTACGTGTCGACGCGGGGCCCCGGGTACGAGTTTGCCCACCAAACACCCCCCAGGTCTTTTCCCGCCTCCAGCGCTTTTACCTTGTACCCCAGTCGGCGGAGGTGATACAGCAGGTAGATGCCACCAAATCCGGCACCGACGACCACGACGTCGAACTCTTCAATATGGCTCTCGCCGTTCGGAGTCGTGGGATCGTTCGTTGTCATGGCTGCTATTCTTGGTTGCAAACTGTCCTGAGCGGTCTATGTGTCGCTGACCTGTAGGCAGCATGAAAGAACGAGCCGACTTTGAACCATTCAGGCCTCTTGCAAGACTCCGAAGAAGTCCGCCCGGGGGGGAGTGTAAGCAGAGGGACACCATATTTCCCCACAAAAACATTCAGGTCACGCTCGGACCATGGGATGTCAAACTTCCACGGTTGTCTTCTTTTGGGTGATGCGGAATTCCTGTGATCCAGACTCCAACTCCCGCTGGATACCATGCCGCCGCCCGCGGAGTTGTTGCTCGGCGCGCCCGGTTAAGCTTTCGTTGTCGGAATTGCGCAACGTCTGAAGACATATTTCCATGCTCCGGGTCACGTTCAGACCCTCGCTCTGGGGGCTGGGAAATTTCAAATGGCCTCAAGTACCTTCACGCAAGTTGCGGGGGTGAGGACGGCCGCGAAGGGCTCGCGTCAGCTTCTCGACCATCCCATCTCTCACAATGACAATGGCGATACCGCATTCGGCACCCATTCCACCAGGACTGAATGACGTGTTGGCCGGAGGGACCGTGCCCAAGTCGGTCTTGGTCAATGGAGCAAAGACCGGCCTTGCGGCAGCAGAAGAGGAAGCAGAAGTGGAAGAGAAAGGGAAAGGAGAAGACCATTGCCTGCTCAACGGCGCCGCCATTGTATTCCATTCCCCATTCTTCCCTATCTTGTCCTTTTGACTCCGGAGTCCACGCTGACGCTCCAGCCGAGCAGATACCTCTCAAGACACCGGAAGACCTCACCAGTGCCTGGTTGGGGTCCTTTCTCGATCGCAATATTGCAGAGGATGGATTCCTGGTCAACCACATTGGCCAGGGTCATATGAGCAACACCGTTCGCGTCGACTTCCACGAGGTCGATCAACCACATCGTCCGCAATCGATCGTGGTCAAGTTTGCAAAGACCGACGCTGCCATTCGCGGCCTGGGTCTGAGATTCGGCCATTATCTCCGCGAGGCCATCTTTTATCGGCGCTTTGGCGATCTTCTGGTGGCTGCGCTGCCCCTCTCCTATGGCGCCGTCGTCGACAAAGATGCCTGGTTCACCATTGCTCTGGAAGATCTTTCCATCCACGGCGGCTACAACGCCAACCAGATCTTAGGGACCGACTACGAACACGCGGCTCTCGCTCTCAAGACCCTGGCCCTGTTCCAAGCGCCGCTGCTAGGGGAAGCCCCCCGGAACGGCGACGAATGGCTTTTGGCACCACCAGCATTAGACCAAAGACTCTTCAGCGATTCCCTGCCTGCCTTTCGTGCCAAGTACAAACTGGAGCCGGAGCACGATCGACTGCTGGACTGGATGGACCAAAACCTCGACGCCTGGTGGGCGACACGCGATCCGCCCTTCTCTCTCTTCCACGCAGACTACCGGCTCGACAATATCATTTTTCTGACCAAAGGCGATCGTCGAGCTGCGGTCATCGACTGGGGTGGCGTCAGCTGGGCCTCACCCTTGAGAGATGTGGCCTACTTTCTGGGTAACGGTTTGACCGTGGAAGACCGACGCAGATGGGAAAAGGATCTGGTGCGTGTCTATCTCGACGAGATGAATCGTCTGAGCAAAGTCAAGATGACCTGGGATCATGCTTGGACACAGTATCGGTTGGCCGCAATTTATGGCCTCGCCCAACAGTAAGTCTTGTCTATCACCCCGACTTATCCTTGCCACTCTTGCTAATTCCGTCATGGCAGTATCCCCGCCGCCGCCATCGAAGAGCCGACAGATCACATCAAAGTCTTCTTCGGCACGTTGATCTCGAGACAAGCACAGCATGCCCTAGGCATAGATGCCACTTCGTTAGTGAGACCTCACACCACCTCAATATCGGCGACCGTGGGCGATGAAAGTCAGCATCTCCCCCCCGATGGCTCCGGCCCCATGTGGAGCGAGAGTTGGTATTTTGACTGTGTCTCGAGCGACGGAGAGTTGGGGTTTTATGGTCGACTGGGACGGTTGCCCAACCGACAGACCGGCACTTTCTTTGGCGGAATCCTGCGGCGCAACAAAGATCCGATCGTGTTTGTTGACATGGACGCTGCCCTTCCCGCATCCGATGCAACCACGCAGACGCTCTCGACCGACCGATTCACCGTCGAGAGTCGGTGTCTGGACCCGTTGAAGAGATTCGCCCTCACGGTCCGAGGGACGAGGGCCGCCTTCTCCGACCCGTCAGCACCGCTCCAAGGGGAAACCGGCGTAGACGTGGAGGTGGTGGTGGTCGATCTCGTCTGGGACACCGCCGGCATCCCGTATCAAAAGCGGGGCCTGACCCGTTACGAGTTCCCCTGTCGCGTGTCCGGCACGGTCAAGATCGGAGCCGATTGTCTCAGTGTGCAGACCGCCCCGGGGGAGCGCAACCACAGCTGGGGGGTCCGGAATTGGTGGGTCGCCGACTGGTTGTGGGCGGGTGTCCACTTTTCAGACGGCATGGACGTCTTCACCATTGCCTTGGGCAGGGGTCCCAAGAGTCGCGGCGCGTGCGGCGCCATCCAGAAGGACGGCAAGCTCACCGAGATTACGAGTGTCGTCAACGAATTTGACCACAATGTTAAAGTCCAGCCATTTCACCCTGCGGATTGAACCCGGCGACCTGGTGATCGAATGCGAGATGATCGGGCAAGTGGGCATGCGCCTCCTCGACCCGGATGGCCGGGAAGCGCATCTTCCACGGGCCATGAGCAGGGCCAGCACGAACCGCGGCCAGACAGGGGTGGGATGGCTGGACTTTAACATTGTGGTCAAGAGAGAGGCCGGCACCGCATCGGGTGTGTGTGACAGAGACGCAGCGTCGACCCTGTTCCCGACTCGGAAGCCGGAACGGATGCAGCAAGGGCAGTGAAAAGAAGGGCAACAATAGGAAGCAAGTGCTAGTTGGACGGCGACGACCAGTACGGCGGTCGTGTTGTGGCTGCCGGAGTCCTTGTCCAGATATAGAAGACGGTGGCATCATGTATAGTCATACAATCGCGCCCACCGAAGCTCCTTCAAGAACACGGAGTGGCAATTGAATTTAAAAAGAAAAGAACCCCAAGATCAAATCGTCTGAAGTCTACTGACGAGAGAGAGGGGGCCAAACTATGGAAATGTACAACTGTACTGACACACCAAGCGAAGTGACGGGTCTTGTCAAGCTTGTCTTTGCATACGTGGCGCGTGATGTGACAGGGCTGTGCCGAATAGGAGCAACGGCAGTCCCGAAGCTGATGTGAGCAGACCCGAACACAAAGTAATGCTCTGTCCGTGGGTGCAGTGCTGTTGGACATTCCCTGGGCTTGCGAGCTGTGCTCGTATGCAACAAGGAGGAAAAAAGAAAGAAAAACCTCCGAGGTCATGCGAGAGAACGGGCATGTTCAAAGGCAGAGCGTCCTTCGTGAACTTTGATTGGTCTTGATAAAGTGCTACCTAGCTTCCATCTCCGTGTGGATGATGGCCCAAATCCAGAAGACCATGGACCACGCGCCGTGCGGCCTGGCCGACTGGTGGTTCTTTCTCCCTTCCCAACCCCGACTGTACGCGAGCTCACGCCTCGACGAGCTCTCAGACCTTGTGCTCGGCATGGACGACCTGCTGCTCGGTTTTGGCCAAGGTCGAGTCCAGGTTGTCGACGTCCATGTCTCGGAGACGCACCACGGGCTCTTCGCCGAATAGCTCGCCGATTTCCTCCAGCGACAGGCCCTTGGTCTCGGGCAGGAACAGCAGACAGAGCGTTCCACACACGACGCCGACCGAGATGAGGATCAGGTAGTACTTGTAACCGATGTTCTGGAATCCGGTGCTGGCCGGGGAAGCCCACGCGATGGTCGCGCCAAAGTAGGTGGCCATGGCCAAGCTGACGCCCTCGGTCCGCAGGTGGCTGGGCCAAATCTCGGCTGTGTAGACGAAGCACGAGGGGTCCATCCAGAAGTTGTAGAAGAAACCAAACAGGAAGAAAAAGGCCACACCCGTGCGCAGGCCAGCCACGTCGTCGGCTGGAATCCATTTCGCCGCGACGACGGCTTCCATGGCCAGTCAGAAGGCGCAGGTGTAGGCACCGCCGGCTAGTCAGAGAGAAGTAGACCGTCAGTGAGGGGACTTTGGACGTGGAAAGAGAGGGGGGAAGAGAGAGATGCTAGAGGAATCGCTTACCCATCAGACGAACGCGACCGACGCTGTCGGCCACGAAGCCGCCGGTGATGGCACCGAGTAAGACGGCCCCGAGCCAGGCCACGCTCAAGCCCAGCTGCAGGTGGAAAGAGTAGCCTAGGCCGCCAAACAAGATGGGAATGTATTTGGCGAGCACCAGGATCCCGGTGGACATGGCGGTGATCCAGACCAGGATAGTGCACAGGGCCCTCCGGCGGAGCGCCGGGGTCCGCCAGATGCGGAGGTATCCGCGGGGCATCTTGTTCTCGACGCTGACCTGCTCGCGGATTTGGATCATCTCGGCATTGGCCAGGGTGTAGTGGACGTCGCTCGAGTGGCTGTGGACCTTTTTGAGCACCGCGAGCGCGTCCTCGTACCGTTCCCGCTGCACCAGCCACCGGGGCGACTCGGGGATGAAATACATCAGGCCGGTGATGAACAGCGCGAAGACGGACATGAGGATGAAGTTCAGCCGCCACTGGATCGGCTCCGTGACCCAGCTGAAGCCGAACGCGGTCGCGGCCGAGGTGAGGTAACCCAGGTCCTGGCCGACCACGTTCAAGGACACCAGCCAGCCTCGGGAGTGGGGCGGCGACAGCTCGCCGATGAACTGGGGAGAGACGGTCAGCACCATGGCGCCGCCGATCCCGGTCACGAAGCGAAACACCAACAGCATGGGCAGGTGGTAGCTGGCCGCACACAGCGCGGCCGAGATGCAGACGATCAAGGATCCCAGGCCCATGGCGACGCGGCGCCCGTAGCGGTCGGAAATCGGCTGCTGAAGAAACGAGCCGATGAAGGCGCCGCGATAGTAGATGCCGACCAACGCGCCCTGATACGCCGCGTCCTTGTCCGCCGGCAGGAACTTTGCGATAAAGGTCGTCTGGGCGAAGGAGCCGGCCATGACATTGGAGGCATAGCCATAGATTGACGTCGCCAGCGCGATACCTAGCACAACCTTCGTTGGGTGATCGCCGTCAGCCTTGCACCGTGACGTTCCCGGCAAGGGAAGAAGGGGGAAAAAATCATGGTACTTACGATAATATTCAGAAAGGAAGTATAGACCTCCAGATGATGAACCTCCTGGGGGCCCTCTACAGCAGTTTCCATGCTTTCACCAGTTGTACGGGTTACCCGGGAAAGTCGCGGCAATGAGTGACAAACGTGGCCACGTGGGGGAGGAATTGCTCCTCTGGATCTGTCTCCAGACTTATTCTAGGTCAATCCCAATGCTGCTCTCGAACATGGGGGGTTGGAGGTGGACATAATCTTATACTCAAGCCTCCCCAGATCAGGAACTGTTTGACCTATGGTACGGAGGTTGTGGCTCGACTACTTTCTCCGCAAGAAAGGATGATAGACACGGCCGGGATGCAAGGAGTGGACCCAACCCTCCCCCGGTTCCCCAGGATTCCCCTGGCGGAGCAATCGGATGGTTCGCCGAAGCCGCAGCACCCCACGATGCACGATGGGTGTCCACTTTCATCCCTGACCGCGCGTGCCCCACGGAATTCCTATTTTGGTTCTCGGGAAAGAGGTCCAGTGCGCCGGTGAGCCAGAGACCAGACTCCGTTCGCTGCCCTTCCCAAAACAAACTTCCGCGGGACATCGAGTCTGCATCACACCGCATGACCTGTCGAGCGCCAAGTGGTGCCTTGCCGTTGGCCCGGGTTTCACTTCATATCCGCCAACCTCAGAGGCGTGCACACACCACAACAAGATCGTCTGTACGATGCACAACGGGCAAGCCGGCCTTTTCGATACTGCTCCTCAATAATGTTTCGTTCAGAGAGAGTGAGCGGCGACACCGTTGCCACTGGAGATGTGCTAGAATCCCAAGATGGCTTTACTGGAGTGCAGCTGCGGGTAAGCACTGCGGGGGTGTGAAGTCCCTGACCAACCTGGGATGAAAGATTCTTCTCATGGTTAGAAGTCCCCCAGATCTCTAGGTCAAGTTCGAGACCTTTATCCTGCGTCAAACTTCTAGTTATCGGAGCCGTCTATGTGTACATCAACCCGTCAACATATCCTTCCTTATTGCCTTGTGGATTGTCCGCCACCATGATCTTGAACTCGCATCAGGAGAAACCCGCACATATAAATCGTTGCATTATATCTGATATTGGTCCTGAACATCCATAATGTCATGATGCTGAGATTTTCTCTACCCGTTGAAGAGCAGGGTACCGTTGTCTCCGAGCATCAACCGCCACTGAATCAGCGACATTACGGAATTGAGCGACCTCCATTGTCAAAGTGCCACCCACACCCATTCGGATAGGTAAGCGAATTTTATCGCGATGAGTAGTCACAGCTTGAGGTTCTACATTCACCAACTGCGCGCAAGGTGAGCGATGGATTTGATACCCATACGGAAACCTCACCTGTTGGCTCAAACCCAGCTGGTCTGATCATCCCCCAAGATAACAACTTCGAAAGGCTTTGGTTGGCTCATTTTGTCGGTGAAGAGTGATGCATTGAGTGAGATGATACGTGCAGGGCGAGCCAGGAGTTGAAGCAAGGCAAACAGATTGGAAGTTCCCGGACTTATGAGCTGCCGGACTGACCCAGTCCAGCACCCCTTTCCTGACGCCGGCGCTCAAGGACTTTCGTGCGGCGCCGACTCAAATCTAAGAGGTGTTGCGAGGATCCTCGTCATTCGGTCGGGCAGAATGATAGCGTGGGGGATGTGTGAGAGTTCAAATTGAGAGTCAACGGTTCCTGTCGGTGAGGTCGGCATGACCTTCTGGCTGCGTCCATAGAAAAGAAGCTGCGAAGGGTCGAAATCTGCGCTGTGCATGGATGTTTGGACGCACAGTTGGTCGCACATAGAGGTTATTCGAAACTCGGAGGACCCAAGACTTCAATAGATGGCCATGTCCTGTTCAGGCTCTCCCCAGGTCGAATGTCATGGTTGTTGGACTGCGTCCTCCCGCATCCTTCCGCCTCGGCTGTAATTTTCTGGGTGGTGTCAGCGACGAACAAGCGAGGGCACAAGGTACAGTACGTCTAAATGAAAATAAAGTTGGCGGTTTATGACAGGCGACCAGATCAAAATTTCTCGCTTACGTGCTCCGTCCTTTCAAGGTCAGGGCCAGTTTCCATGCAATGGACAGGCCTGGGCGCTAAACTTGACTCTTTGGAAGAGACATGACTGCAGAAGGAAAGGGACCGTCGAAGACGTCGGTGAGTGAAGGGTGAGTGTAGGTGAGAAGAGGGTGAGGAGAGGATGAGATCCGAAGTGAGCAGTTATGAAAGCGGCGGGGCCCGGAGCTGCGAGCACTTTAGCCAAGATGAAAGAATTTTCCGGAGAGATATGGTTGGAACTAGAAGCGCTGGGCGGCAACAATACTTTGATCTCGCAGCAAAGTGATCATGTCGGCAAGATCGTTGAAGTTCTCCATCAATTGTTGTCGAAAGCAGAAGCAGGAGGTGACGGCAGTGAGGGAGAGAAATAGGGACGGGCCGCGGACTGATCTCGACTTGGATTAATGATAGCTCAACTGAGCGGTCCATCCTTCTTCCCCACTGTTCATCGGCCGTTCCGGAACGTGTGACCAGCAATCGAAGCATCGAACAATTGGTTATTAGTGAGGGCGAGTACGGCCACATTTACGGGCGAAGTCGTTCCCTTGTTCTCTCCCTTTCTCCCCTTCCCCCCTTGCATGACAAAGAACGGCGAGAAAGTGAACACCCAGAAGGCACCAATGTACAAGGCCTCGCCCACGAGTCTGTCCGCCAGAGCTTCCCGCGGCGAACCTTGGGGTTCGTGTAGGAGACTGAAGCTTGCCCGGAAGGTTTGAGCGTCCACAATGCCGACTGGTGCACACACGCGATCCGCCGATCCTGACCTTCTCATTCTTCTTCGCCCTGCGAGTCTGTGCCTGGGTGAGACGCTTGAGTGAAAGACGTTGAGGTGGGTTTGGCCGTCCATGGTATGTACAAACTACCAGTTGGAGCTGCATGTCTCGGTCATCAGAGACTACAGTCAACGCATTGGGTCCCTTCCTACAGGCGTTAGTCGCCCTGCTCTGCGGTATGCGATGAAACTCCATCGCCCAGCTTGGTGCATCTTCCTCATGCTGTTCTCGAAAGCTCATTGCCTAGTTGACATCGATCTACAGTTCAATATTGAAAGAACAATGTCTTGTCGGTTGCATCGAAAATGACCAACGACGGCGTCATCCTTGTGGACATGACCGACCCACAACAATTCGTTGAATTGGACTTAACAGGAAACATCTTTCCTGATCTTCCTGCTCTGCCTTACACATGAGTCGTCTAATCGGTCCTCCAATCTCCTCAGCAAGCTATGCACGGTTCTATTATGCCACTTACTTCACCTCCTTTGAAGCGTCGCCTCGGGTCTTCTCCGTAGGGTACGGGTTCAACCATAGGGCGACGGGGCTGACCTTCGCAAACAGGAACACCGACTCATTCCACCCCCCAGAACTCAACGTCAAGGCGCGCTTGTGTGCGTCATTGGCTAGCACCAGCGAGGGCACTTGACAGACACCCCATTGGCTGCTAACTCCCCACGGTTCTCAATCAGGAAGAGCCAAGCCACGCCCTATTGCATATGAAATACGTATCCACGAAGTCAAACACGACCTCGACGTTCGTAACGTGTCCACCTTGAGATTCACTACTGACCACTTCCCCTTTTCCTTCGTCCGTACACGTCCGGGTTGCGCTCAAGCGGAGACACACCGTTTCCCTAAACCATGGCTTCAAGAAACCTCAGTGAAGAAGCAAAGACATTCCGCGATCTTCATCGCCCTGGACGGCCTCTCGTCCTGGCCAACGTGTATGACATCCTTTCGGCCAACACGGTGGCACCCCTTCCAAGCTGCCGCGCCCTAGCAACGGCATCATACTCCGTCGCCCTCGCTGCCGGCACGACGGACGACGACCTGTCGCTCGAGCAAAACATCGCCGCAGCACGACAGATCGGCAAAGTGGCCGCCGACCACCACAAGCCCCTGACTGTCGACCTGCAGGACGGGTATGGCGACAGAGTGGCGGACGCGGTGCGGCAAGCCATTGACGCCGGCGCCGTCGGCATCAACCTCGAGGACTACGACAAGGACTCCAAGACCTTCTACTCGGCCGACGAAGCGGCCGCGCGGGTCAAGACGGCCGTCCAAGTCGCCCAGGAAGCTGGCCTACCTGACTTTGTGGTAAACGCGAGATGCGACACGCTCGTCCAGGGCGGCGAGATAAGCGAAACCATCGAGCGCGGCAAGAAGTATCTGGACGCCGGGGCGACGACGGTGTTCGTGTGGGGAGGCCGCAAGCGCGGGGTCAGCCGTGCCGAGGTCGAGCAGCTCGCCCGGGCGTTCGACGGGCGGTTGAGCGTCTCTCTGAAATGGGAGGACGGGCTCACGGTGGCCGATTTGGCAGCGATAGGCGTCGCGAGGATCAGTGTCGGCCCTGCGATCATGTTGTTCGCAATGGCCGAGTATGAGCGGCGGGCCAAGATGCTGCTGGACCAGGCGCAGTACTAGATACTAGGTACTAGGTACTAGGTACTAGATACCAGATACTAGGTATCAAGCACCCGTACAGTACGAGACTGATAATTAACTACGTCGCCGAGATCTTCACGTCCGTTGCTTGAAACCGGCGGCGGCGAGATGACTCAACGATCAAGCAGCGGTTCATTCAGCACGAGAAGCGCAAACCCCAAATCCACACGAGAACCTAGGAAACCGGCGAATCTCATATTCCTCTCGAGATTCTCTTAAGCTTGTCTGGTATTATGCTGTGCACTCTTGCTTCTTGGTTTTTGTACGATTGAATTCCGCTCATGCCTCGACACTTGTGATGTCTCGCGAGCTTGTCCTGTGTACCATTACTGCATCAATCACCACATGCCAGCACAGAAACTTCCGTCTGCTTGTTAGGCATCTTCTTTCATGGATGCCCGGCAATTCAATCCAATTCAATCCAACCCAATCCAGTCCGGTCCAGTCCAGTCCTGTTCATTCCGCTATATGCAACCATGCATCCATCCGGAATCCCCCACGCTAAAAATGTATATATCCAGTTTGTGGAAAATGAAAGAGAAGCCCCTCCAAGCACCATTAACCAAACCAGATCCAATTCAACAACAATCACCATTCCTCCCTGCGGCTTGTTGGTTTCCTCGGGAGCGGGAATCAAAACTTCTCACTCGTGACCCCGCGTGTGACATGCACGAGCAACCACGTAATGACTTGGACGACGAGGGTCAAGAACCACACCACGAGCTTCAATCCCATGACCAAGCCTCCGATCGCGCCTCTCGTCACGGCGGGTAATTCCTCGCCCTTGCGCTCGCCGGACTGGTAGTGGCCCAGCTTCTCGAGGTCGAACTCGCGCATGACGATCTTCTTGTTCTTGTTCTTCTTGTTCTTGCGCCGCGACGAGGAGCCTCGCTCCATATCCGATGACGAGTCCGTCTCTTCCAAGGCAGAGCGGCCGAACCACGTCCTCGACGGCTTGGACTTGGACTTGGACTTGGACTTGGACGACGACTTCCCGGCGCGGACGTCCTCCTGGTGGGTCCTTCGCATCAGCTTGGCTTCCTCCTCGGCCTCTTCGCGCTCCGCGATGGTGGCGTAAAAGGTCGAGCCGGCGTACGATCTCACGCTCCCCGGTCTGGTGGCCATGGGGCGGACGCTGCTCCCCAGACCTCCGGCTCCGTTGAAGATGCTGCGTGCGCCGGATGTGGGGCCGCCGTATCGGGACTGGGGCGCGGGTCGGGGCTTCCAGATCTCCATGCTGCCCATGGCAGGGTTAGTGGTCGAGTCTGCGACTGCGACGGCCAAGATGGCGGAGACGATGCAGTCGATGCTGAAGAGAGATGGCATGAGTTCGAGGATGGAGTTTGCGTCGATGTGGAGGACTTCAGATGTCAGGTCCAGTGATGCGAGGGGCGGGAACTCCGAGGAAGGAGATGTTTCCGTCTGTGGGAGAGTTGAGAGGCGGCGGATCCCGGAGGCTGCTGACGACGGGTTCGCCGTCGTGGGGGTCATTACGCTTGTGGCTGCGCGGCGCGAAGCGTTCGGGTCCACGACGTGGATGGACGGGAGGGGACTGTCTTTTGAGATGACGATGTGCAGGACCGGTTTTCCTGTTATTGAGCGGATGGTCGTCGGAGAGCTGGGGACGGGTGATTTGGTCGCGAAGTCGCCGCCCATGGCGCCACGTCCGATGGCGGGGTGTTCGAGTTCGTAGAAGCCGCCTCTGGCGTTGTAGCGGAGGTTGCATGCTTCCTGCTTGGCCGCTCTTCGCACCGCTTGGGCTTCGATGTCGTCTCTGTCCGTCGGAGCGAGGTTGTGGTGCTTGGCTAGCGCGGCAGACTGGTTTATCGCCAGCATGGCGGCGAGCTTGGGGAAAATAAAAGCCACGAGACCGTCGTTCGGTGGTTGTCTTCGCGCGGCCGGCTCAAGCGGGCAGAGGACAACGTCCCGTGTCAAGCGCGGTTCCGAGGGCGACGGCGACGTGGCCGAACCGGGTGTCCGCCTAGGGCAGGTCTTGCCGATGGCGATTTCATTGGTGTCATAGGTCTGGAGCGTGTAGAACGGTAACGAGGGGTGCGAGCCAAAGACAAATGTTGCTTCTTCCGTCCTCGCCATCTCAAGATCGAAACTCCTTATCGAACAGCCGGGCTCCGTGCCGTGGGACGCGTCCCACAATTTCTCGAGCTCCCGCTGGGTCGAGACGCGTGGACCGACGTTCACACTCATACCATCTGAAGGGAAATTGAGGACGCTGGCAGGGGCCGTCCTCGGTGCCGGAGCAGTGAAAGGCATCGACAGGCTGCTTCGGTACTCCTCCCTTGAAGGGACAGCGAAAGGAGGCATTCCTGACAGCCTGGCCGGTAGCGGCCTTGATGGCGCATAGGCTTGGTGAGTGAGGGGTACAGAAGGATCGTAGACAGGGAACATTGAGCGGATCGGAACAATCGGTGATGGGCCGACAGGTGATTTATTTCCGTTGATCGGGGTGGATGCCGTGGGAGCAGGCTGAGCAACCAACGTGGTAGCGGATCCTGTGCCTAACGACGAAGAAGGCTGTGGAGACAGCTGGCCCATCCCTGGCGTTTGATATAGTGAGGGCGTATATTTGGCTGCCGATGCGGAAACCGAGGTAGCTTGAGCTGGAGTTCGGCCATCTATGGGCGAATGGGTGGTCACTGCTCGGCCGATATCTTCTGGCGAGGGTGTTGATTCCCGCATCCGATGCTGCTCACTGAGGTGGGCGGGCAGTTGAGGCAGGGGCGGTTGTTCCTCTTCCATCTTGAATACAACAGACTCCCCAGCAGGCGACAGAGTGCTGTCCGGTGACGCCAACATACTGATCCTGTGCAAGCTGGGATTCCTCTTGTGAGGATTCGGAATGGCGATCTTGGGGACCGTGGTGGGGAAGAGGGAGAAACCCTGTAGTGTGGAAGCTGTTGTGGTAGCCATTCTGGACACCCGGTCGCAGCGTATGGTTGGATATGCTGTTCCTGACAGACACTGAAAGGAGCAGACCTGCTGCGCGAATGTAGAGCGGAGTGAAGAGACGAAGGGAAAGGAAATGCAGAGTGCACGGCACACAGCCTCAACAACCTGTCGACGATAGACCTGACACACAAGGACAGAAGAGAAGAGTGAGAGAAAGGACTGGGATTGAGGAGATATGAAAGCAACATGACAGACACCAACGGTTCCTTGCTTGGAGAGACAGTCGACTTACGGAGGCAGCTCCTATGATGCAAGCGACCCAATCGGCGGACATTGGGAGAAGACCTACCTTGGCTGGCGTTTACCGGCTCAAGATAGAAGACATGCTAGATCATTCAGATCTATCACATCTTCCAAGGCGCTGTGGAAGGCCATTGGCGGGCAGCGGACCCAATCGCAACCGCGAAGACGGCCGCGGTGGACATTGGGGGAGAGGGAGACGGGAGGGTGAAGAACAAGTGAAGAACCGGTGAAAAAGCCTGAAACACTCTCAGCGCGTATGCGCTGGTGTGATTGGAGCATCTATTTTCGGTGCCTGGGTGGGTTCGGCGGTCGCGTATCATGATTCGCCAGGCATGCACCACACGTTAAATCCGATTCCGCTCTTGGTCAACTGTCAAAGAAAGGGTCTTGAGCACATGGGAGTTCTTCACAGGTAGCATTTGGCAGTTTGGACCACGGCTATTGACCTCGAGGATACGTCTGCGGTTCTATGCGCCAGGGTTCATGCACAGACAGCACCACTGCACGGACAATCTTCCCTGGAGGCCATTGCAACCTTCGCTTCTCTAGAATGGCAATGCACAAACGCTCTCGTTTATCACGGCAAGTTGAAGTCCACCACAATGCGTCTATACCGGTTAGCGGATGCGCTGCATTGGATTTCGGCTCGTGGCAACACTCACCCCGCTACTTGTCCATTCTTGAGCTTCTGGACGGATTCATTGAACTTGCTTAACCCGACTACCGTGGGTTCAAGGCGTAGTTTGCCTGGAACGATGTCAGCTCCGACAGCCACAGTCCGCAAAGACCATACCTCGTTTCGCAAAATCTAATGTCTCATCAATGTCCGCCAGGCTGCTGACTAGCGTTCCCTTGACGGACTGGTTCCTGAAAACCATCTTTGAAGGGTCAAGGTCGATGTGGTACTTGCCATGCGGCGGGATTCCGATGCTGGCCTCCAGATCAACAATCCTTTCACATCTACTTGGAATCGTCTAGTTGCTTACCACATGACTTGCCCACCTCCGCGGTTTCCTAGATAGTCGAGTGCAATGGGGTAAGATTGTACGGCTATCGGGTTGTCAGCGTGGCACATTTGAGGGTGTTGGTCAATGCGTACCTGTCACAATTACGCAATGAGCACCGCCTCCAGTGATCTCGAGGACTTTCTGGACTGGGTCATCTTCTTTGAAGTCGATGAAATGTTCAGCACCCAAGCCTAACGAGAGTTTTCGTCTCTCGTCTCCGGTATCAACAACGATTGGTCGAATGCCCATTGCCGACGCCAACTGGACACCTTGGATACCAACGCCGCCGCCACCACCTGGGAAGACTGCCCATTGACCTGGTCTCAGATCTGATTCTTTGATGGAGGAGTAAATCGTGGATGCCGAGCACATGACGGGGCCTGCAACATAGTCCGATACGCCCTGCAAAGCGTTAAAACTCGACGGCACTGCCGCGTTTCTTCAAGTTCCACATACATCGGGGATGAGCTATTTGGGACAGTCAGCTGTGCTCACTCGGAGCGGGCTACAAACTCACAGTAGTATAGTTCTCGGGAGAGACGACATATTGCTTGTAGGAACCTGCGGACCATCAATATCCTCGCCTACTCCAGGACAACCCGCCCTCACCGTCACACATGCCACCGGTAAAGACGGCCTTTGTGCAGTATGTCTCTCTGCCGGACTGACAGTATTCGCAGGAGTGGCACACATCTTGAATCGGCTTGAATCCAGCACGCTGGCCGACTTTGTATGCCTTGACGTTGTCGCCAATCTTGACAATCACTCCAGCTCCTTCGTGACCGGCGCATTTCGTTCCCATCTCACTCATCTTGGGCAGGTTCCAGTCGTTCAACATGAAGTGGACGTCGCTGAGGCACAGCCCAGTGGCATTGAGCTTGATCAAGACGTCGTTGGGTCCTGTAGAAGCAAGAATTGGTTAGATAGTGCGATGTGGTGCGGAGGTTCTAGTCGGTCGGCTGTGAGCATACCAATCTCGGGTACGGGGACCTTCTCCACCTCGACATAGAAGTCAGGGCCTTCATTTTTCTGCGACAGGTGGTCAGAGATCGAAGCCATTTACCACTTGAAAGCAACGTACTACGACGGCGGCCCAGCAATCTTTGGGAATGTCGAAGGTGGGTGCTGGTTCGCCCATGGTGAAGGAGCGGATAAGTCAGGAAACGGATCTGGGAAGTCAGGGCACAGGAGAAACACGATACAACTGGAGAGTCGAGTGGTGTAGAGTATCAGGCGGCCAGGAGGGTCCGGGCTGGGACGCGTGCTTGGTTATGTACCCCAGAGCGAGCACGTCCGGCGGGACGATGGTGCATGAGACGCGCCAGGTGAAAGGGCAGGAAGGCAAGAAGAGGGGTTTGATGCTCTCAGGATTGCCTGCATAAACGGGCAGCCAATGCGTTCTCGGGATGGTACAGTTCTGGACCCGAGCCTCATTGCCGCATACCTAGGGTTTTGAAGAGAGTGTCAAGGCCACTGACTCGTTGTATCTAGCCCACAGGCAGTGCAGAGTTTCGATCCGGTCATCACAGCTCGTGACGCAGCGGGGGATCTAAGTGTCATCCATCTGCAGATGGATGATCCAGCGCCCGAAAAGGGAACATCAGGTCAAGGAAAGGCATGTCATCTTCTCGACACATCTCTCGCGGCACAGTACACCTGGAGCTGTGCTTCCCGAATGGAGCCTTCTAAATTTGAAGGACAAACGCGCGCGGGGCTACTGAGGGGAAACAAGAAATGTGTGGATGGTGGGGTGAAGTCGGTGTTCACAGTGACAAGCGAATCCATCTGGGCACCAACCGGGGCCCACGGTGGAGGGTCCCGAGGAACGTTTGACCGAGGCTATGCATTGTATCATTTGTATGGATGCCCGATGAAGATGCCGGAGCGATGACTGATTCCCTTGCCTCCACGTTAAGCCAGTGATCTGGTGAGGCGGACCTGCCAAAGCCGCCGGAGATATCAGCTCATGAGCTTGTTGGTACTTCGACAAATCCAGAAGGTCGTCGCTGGAGCGTTGTGGTTTTCGAGCTCTCCCCTGGGTGGCTCTTCGAAGCGCAGCAGCTTAACTACTAGGTAATCTGAGAATCCACATCCGAGGCACCTCCTCGTACGAGGACCCATCTGACTCCGAACGCAATGACAGCATCATGCCCTTTCGCTGTCACTCGTCGTCGTCAATTGCGATGACATCGACGCCCACTGTGTCCCAAAACTCGACCTTTCGTCGCAGGACCCTGGCACCAAACCTGCGAGCTGCACAAGCACCATGATTCGCGACCTGGAAGAACAACTGAGCGTGGTTGATCATCATGGGCTGCAGCTTGTCCCCCAAGGTCTGGACGAGCCACTCTTCGAGAACCTCTCGATCGCCTTCGACGTTTTGATCGTCCCCAACCCTCTGAGGATTGCACATTCCAAGCACTGATTTCGCCTCCGCTCTCGAAAACACGATCATTGCCACCTCGAGTAGACATTCGATACCGTAGGGATGGTGTTGAGCCTGAGTAATTTTCCGGAAAACGAGATCCTGCATGCTCTTCATTCCGAGGCGTTTCGCGATTACGTATAGATGAGCTCCTCTCAATGCTTGGCGTTGATAGTCCCCTGTCGAGGTGCACCCGTCCAGTCGCTTGGGAAGTATATTTTGTCCCTGTGGATTGTCGATGAGTCCAGGCATGTACTCTTGTGTCAAGAGAAACTCATATACTGATTGAAAGTGATTTGCCGAGATTTCCGTCAATTGTGGGTGCATGATAAATGGTGTCTGAGCGCCGGTCGTGTTCACTAACGCCTTCAATACTGGAGATTTTTCGAGGTCCTCCAAGCCCACTTCGTAGGTTGTGTTGTTAGATCCCACGTAGATTCTCACCCTCTCATCAAGTGGCTTCAATCGCAGATCAGCGAGGGCCTGGCTTTCAGCTTCGGACTTGATTCTGACTGATGATCGACACCTGGCTGGTTGCGATACGATAGGCGACTGCAATGATGAATTCATCGAAGATCTTGTTGCCGGTGGCTTCCTCTCCTTGCATACTCTTGGGCGTTTTCGTTCCGCGGTTCGAAAGCTTGGTCGAAAACCCCTCTTACCAATCTCTGCTACCTCCTCATCGCCCGCAGACTCTGGCACAAACAGTAATTCGGGTTCTGGTTGTTCGTGGTGTGGCAGTAGCTCGTCCGCTGACATTTCATGCCCATCCCAGCCTCCTGACATGATGAACGAGATGCGAGACGAGGCTAAATTGAAAGTTGTATTGGGGTGGTTGATGAGATCGTAGTCACAACTCGGACCAAATCGGTATCATGTACCAGAACTTTAATGCCAGAGGTGCTAAGAGGTTAGCGACCATTAGAGAAGTTAGGCATTGCGATGTGCCGATATCATCGATGCGAGGCGTATAAGAGATAAGTTAGAAAAGGGAGGGAAGAGTGAATGGTAGCTCTAGGAGACGAAGAGTGAGTGGTAGCCAAAAGAGACTTGAGGTCAATCCTTGAATTGAAACGAAGAGCAGGCGAAACGCAGAGCATGTGAGGGAATCGACCTGAAAAGTCACAGGCGAGGAGGCTCTTGTTCAGACCCTCGTTTTCAGTGTTCGCCAGAAAGGCCTGTTGCAAAGTGTCAGTTCATTGGGAAGCAGATTGTGATAGAAAGTTTGAGGTGGCCGAATCTCTCATTTCCTATTTCTTGATCATAGAGGTTTCCATGCCCATCCCTAGGGATCAGGCCGAAGTAGCTTCACCATATCAGATGTCATCGCCGAGCTGAGTCGAGAAAAACAACCCAAAAATACATAAGAGCTGCGAGCTGTAGATCGCACACTGTGTCTGTATTGAGTCGATTACTTCCCTGGGACTCTCAAAATCCCAGGTTTTGTTGTGAAAGAGCGGAAAGCCGTAATTGCGCCAAATCAGGTGCCATTAGAAAGAGTAGGGTTCTCAGATGAGACCAGTAAGTCTGTCGTCGGCCAACCTCGAGAAGTGGAGTTTTGTTGCTTGCTGTCAAAGCGAGCGAACGGGTTTCCAGAAGACCCGTGGTCGATGCCAACGGCCCTGGCGAACATGCTGTCCTACCTCACATCATAGCTCCAATCCATCGAACCTGCCTGTGAGCAATGGCAGCCTTTAGATGACTTTGGGAGACCTGCTATTGCTGTGAGACGGATGTAAGCCCCTGTCACTAGCCACCATTGAGCCATACTATCGCAGAACCACGCATGAGCTTACCTGATCTCGACAATGTCATCGATGTGATTGCACATGGCCACAAACAGGTCGAAAAACAATTTGCCCCCATTCTCCATTTCCATCTGCATGGTTCCGCTCCTCTTGAAAGTCTTGCGACTTCGAATGATCAGAGCAAGGTAATGAGCGCGGAGTCGCGACTCTGTGTCCGGCGTGTGTGCATACGCATACCGAGCCGATCGCAAGATCACATCAACCTGGATTCCGGACTGGAGCCCCTGTTTCCGTAGAGCCACGCGCTTCAGCTCCTCCAGGTTGTATCTGTCGGCAGCACAGTACACGACGGTGTCCCTGAGGACATCGCCACCAGCTTCAGAGAGATAGATTGTCGATACGCTGCTTCCGCGGCCACCGGTTTTTAGATCCTGCTCGACATCCTCAAGATCCCAAGTGTTTCGGCGCTTGTTGTGCAGCAAGCGGGGATAGTAGTCACCCTTGTACAGAAACTCGAGGACGCAGGAGAGGATTTCAGGTTCTTCATCGGGCAGTTCCACCCTCTTCGAACCGCCTTGCAGGAACTGGCCTTTCAGAGCAGCAACGAAGTAGGGTGAATGACAGAGGACGTCTTCGTGGGCAGCGAAAAGACGCTGTTCATGACCCACCACCAAGGTGACAATGGGACTCGTCAGCGTACTGCATTGCGATCAGCAAATTGACCAGGCGCAGGCGCAATTGGCCCTCTGGCAGGTGCCTACCTTGCCACTGGCGAGCCGGCGTCCACAGTGTCCTGCATCTTCTTCTTCACATGTTCGGGATAATTGGTCTTTGTGGTCTTCGGCTTAACGATGCGACCATCCCTGGTGTTGAACGATCGCTTGAACATCTCGTCGAAAGAGCGCATTGGCATTCTTGTTGTTTGTCAAGATCCAGAGATACACGAACGAGCGAAGGAAGGTATGAAGGAACGGCAGAAGAACCTATGATGATTGTAGAGAGCGTGATAGGTTTTCTTGAGCGACGCTTGATTCACAGTACCAGGTGATCAGTGAGCTGCGAAGTCTCCTGGATGACCCCCTCGCCTGCCAGCCTCATTCGGAAAGATTGAGAGCCAACAGCCAATGGAAACCACTCAGAAAACTCGACGGTTCGAAAGCCTTTGCTGAAACAAAGATTTCCGGACACGCGTTGCTTTGCCTGCTCGTTTGCGTGAAGAAAGGAAAAGAAGGAAGATAGAACGGACGAAGCGAAAGATATATCCAAGGCGCAGGCGGCTGCAGGACTTGGCGGAGCCAACCACGCCAACGAAGTTGCGCCGTCGAATCATGACTGATGAACTGCGCCTATCTCCAGGCACACTTGCGGCACCAGGCGCAGAAGCGAGCTGCGAAAGCCTAGGCGGGGATGGGACGGAGCAATGGTGCGAAGTGATGAGATGAAGCTTCCATGATATTTTGTGAATGCTTTTGTTGACATTGTCAGCTGACCGCGTTCGACATCCGCACGCGTCTCGTGCCCACAGCGGAGATCGCTCCAGAGTCATAAAAGACCAGACCCCGGCTCGTGATGTTGTCATCCTTCGATAATGTTCCGGCGCCCCTTCGGAGTCAATCCAGCTACAGATGACAGTCCTGATGGCGAGGTTCTGATGAAGCTCTGTAGCCTCGCCGGCACTGTTGTGTCAAAGTCGAAATATCGCTATCCATTCAGCAGATCGGTTGTCGATTGGCGGAATTTAGCCAGGCTGAAGCCAATGTCGCAATCACTCCTGGCGTTCCTGAGGACAAAAGTGCCATTATGGTGTGGGAATGCCTGGCGTGGAGAGTCGGCTCGCAACATCTGCGCACCCCAAGACAACTGGCGCACCCCCTCACTGACACGGGCGTACGTCCTGCTATCTAGAAATATGTCCGCATCCTTGATGTCCATCCGTTCGCCTCGACGTTCTTCTGCTCCAATGCACTGTACTGGCTGCTTTCGGCGATCTTTCGCTCCTTGTCCTTTCGCGATTTGATGCGCTCGAGGATTTCATCCGTGGGATTCTCAATCGACTCGGGTGTGGGCTTCGCAGTGCCTGTCTGAAGAGCTTGATATCGATAACGACAAGCATTCTGCGAGAAATTGACAACGGGCTAGGAGCACGGTCAGTACCGATCTGAGATCGCATCCAAAGCACCAAACTTGCCTTCATGGCCTTGATCTGATCTGCCACCATACGCCATTTCTTAGCTTCGATCTCTTCTTTGAGCCTCTTGACCTCCTTGTCTGTCTTGACAACCGCTTGCAAGAGAACATCATCCTAACGGTAGTCAGTCTCACCGAAATAAAATCAACGGAATAGGCCATACGTCGCCCTCATGCCAATCCGTCAAGTCCGCATCAAGCAAGTCGTCCTGTCTCTTCTGCAAAGCCGCCTTGATGCGCCTCCAGCGAGTGCCAATAGTCTTGGGATTGTACGCAGTGCGACCCTGATCGATGAGAGCCTTCGCTATATCCTTCTCTAGATATCTTGCTTCCTTCATGCGGACAATCATCTCGTCGTCGGAATCTAGATCGGCCGTGACCTTCTTCGCCACGGCAGGGCGGCCTCCTTGGATCTTCATTTTCTTGAGCTCGGCTGCATTTGCTATCTTCGAGGACTCGAACTTGCGGCGACGCTTTGGCCTATCGAGATACAGGTCATCGTCTGCGTCGGATTCGACGTCGGCTCCGACATCACTGTCTTCGTCGTCCCAACCTCGATCGCTTCCTTCTCCATCGACTATCGGACCCCCAACTGGACGACCGACAGCTAGCAATAGTTAGAACCGAAGAAGTAGTTCTTTGATATTTCGCAGACGTTCACCGCGGACTTACCTAGTGGGAAGTAACTCGGATCCAGCTGCTGGTGTGCGAAGTAGGGAAGCGGGTCAGTGCTTTGTCGGAAGACGAGTGAAGGGGCTACTTTCATTGAAGGGTATGCAAGCAGATTCCCTCGAAAGCTGAGGTTCTGAAAATGCAGGCGGTAGTGATCGTTGACACCACTGTTAGTGTCTGCAGTGTCCGCTTGCATTGTGGGCGAATACGACATTCCAGTCCTCATCAAAGCCGACCAGCAGAGAACCACAATGAAGAATGGCAAAGATGAAGGCCAGTAGCGAAGAGATGACGGCTCGAATGGGTGAAACAATAGAGTTTACAAACAGAGGCAGTCGAAGTGATGAAAAAGGCAAGTGAAGCTGAGATGTGATCGCGGAACACTGGTTGGAAGGGTGATATCTGAGGCTTCGCGTGTTTAATATTGAACTGTCGGAAACTGCCTGTGAATGTCCTGTCCCCGGAAGGAGATAGAAGAGTGTTCTCAAACATACGACTCCTGGCAACAGAGTCACAACTTACCGGTACTTCTGATGAGACTGAAGTGTCAGAAGTATCGCTTGGCATTCACATATTTGAGCAGACTTACAGTATTCGTCTCGATCCTGTACCTGATGTTGCCCTCTTGACCTCTATTGCGTCTTACCAGGTATGCTTGCTGTCGCCCTTCGAGTGGTGGTTCTCGCGCGTGACATGTGCTCTTGCCGTCAAACGGGTCGCCTTTCTTCCCGTCACTGCAAACATTATGCTGAGCTTACAGTTATCTCACCGCCATCAAGGGGTCCAAGTCAAGCACTACTGATTTTCTGACAATGGAAGTGAACTTTGAACTTTGAAGACGGTATAATGGCTGGTGTCGGCGCATGTGTTAATTGGCTCCTCGGTTTTGGCATAACGCCAACAGCGCCAACTTCTGGCACTTACGTCATTGTGGCGCGGGCACCAGCTCTCCATCATCGGCCTTTTACCATGTGCTCGAGATGCATTTCCTGTTCATCATCGATAACAATTGTGATACCCTCCTATTTCTGCTGCGTTCATTCCGTTCTTCCTTCTTCGCAAAACCTAGGTTTCTTGCTTCCACCCTAGATATTCACTTGTAATTGAAGTTTGCGATAGGTCCAGCATTATGGCAATGGAATATATCAATTACATCAAAGCCAAAGCCCACCTGGCGACGGCACGCAAGTCTGAGGCGCCTGTCTTGTCGGAAGAGGACGAGCAATTCCTCGATCACATAACGTCGCAGGAAAATCCACCTCCACTACCAGCGCGGCCTGATGTGCCCACACCAGTAAAGGATGCGCAGCTTGCTCTTATGGACGGCGCACAGAACGTCCCTCTGCCTCCTGGGACACCAACCGAACTTGCCGAGGAGCCTGATATGATGCAAGAAGGCGACAAAACGCTCGTGGCAGAGACGAGAGAGTCGAAACCGAGAAAGGCATGGAGCTGGCTCAGGCGCGACAGCCGAGATGGAAAGCGCCAGTTGAATGAAGCTACTGCTGCTGGGTTAGATGACATCGCGGCGGATCTTAAGAAGCGCGAAGCTGAAGAAACAGACGAAGAAAAGGAAGCGAAGAAGGAGGAAGAGGATATGACAATCATGCTCGAGCGACTCAACCTTGCTGCCGTCAACAATCGCGTCTTCTCAATTAGCGACGAAACCCAGGAACTCCTCCAGAAGTTCAATCTTGTATTCAAGGATCTCGTCAATGGCGTCCCCACGGCGTACGATGACTTAGAGAAACTGTTGACCAACAGCGACAGGCAGTTGCAAAGCACCTTCAACTCTCTCCCAGGCTTTCTCCAGAAACTCATTGAGCGTCTTCCAGAGACAATGACCAAGGGATTCGCCCCAGAGATTATGGCCGCCGCAGCTGAGCGGGCGCAGAAAAGCGGGGTCAACATGGAAAACGCTGGGAAAGCGGCGGCTGCAGCAAAGAAAATGGGCATCAAGACACCGTCCCTGAAAGAGCTGGTCGGTAAGCCAACTGCCATAACGGCCACGCTAAGATCGATTGTGAACTACCTCCGCGCAAGGTTCCCTGCGTTCATGGGAGTCAATGTACTGTGGTCTCTGGCAATGTTCGGTACGTGCTCCTTGACCGCGACGTCGCCCACAAGGCTTGAGAATGGCTGACTAATTTTGACAGTACTCCTATTTGTCTTCTGGTACTGTCACAAACGCGGGCGAGAAGTTAGGTTGGAGAAGGAACGACAGCTTACAGAAGAGGAGATGCAGAAGTTGGACGTGGAGTTCAGAGCAGAGCATCCGGACGGACATCCGACGACGACTGCCGATGAAGGAGCTTCCATCGAAGACGTGAAGGCTGGGATTCAGGAGGTGGAAGCGGCGAAGCAAGCGACAGAGGTGCCTGAGCAGCCAGTCCAAGTGGAGCCAAAGTTCATTCCTCCAACGACGGTACCATGACCAATCGGTATCACATCGGATTTCCTCCGTCAACTTGAGATTGATCAATTGAGGAGAACGAACGCGTGATGAGCTACCGCATTATGATGAAAGCGAGTCGAAGGCGGGTGTGGGGTATTCTCTATTTCTTTTCTCTTGCGTCTCTGGTTGCTAGCGCTTGGAGCTGCTCCACCGTTGAAACTGTATCACGATGAGCGAATGACCTTGAATGACTTGTGCTCTGATCAAAATCGGCCAAAAAGGCTGTTCAATCGGCTGAGCTACTACACTTTGGTATCTCATAATCAAGACGTTTGCCGACCATGGATGGGTTTGTGACTGCTGCGAGGCTCGGACTCGCTGCGCAGCTTCATCGAATTGAGTTTGATAGGCGAGGGGTTGTTCTTGGCACATTGAGTCACTTCTTTCACAGGCGCCGTTGTGATTGGCTGGCCCGGAGGCGACGGAGCACGCGAGGGGCTTTGGAGAACAATAATTTTTTTTCGAGCAGTCAGCAAAACTTTTACGTTCTCGCCTGACTGTCAAGTGTCACAGATCTGAGAACGTGCGTAGAATGAGTATGTCGCGTCTGGCAGTGAGGAGCGGTACTCGACCACGTAGTCTGTAACCAATTGTGCTGCTCTACGTAGCATACAGGCAAGCCTGTTGCCCAGTAAAGAGACGCGGGAATAGCGGTGTGAAGGCGTTTAGATCCGCCTGGTGGAGAGATGCTTAACCGGAGTATGTTAGCGAGTAACAGTTCCAGGCTAGCAGGATATTCTCCTTCCGCCTGCACGGTCAGTGGCCAGTGCATGCGCAGGTCTGTGGATGCAGCGATGCAAGTGCGGGCCTGTACAAAGTGCAGCCTTTTCCTGCCCTTGTGCTGACTTTCTCTCTTTTCTCTCTCTTCAAGCACAACGCCAATATCACCGACCGTACCATTATCACAGATCAAGCAACCAGGACAAGCATTCTTACCATATATCGTTCGAGGATCACATTTTGCTATGGCCTTCGCTGCTTTCTAGACGGCCGGAGAGGCCCCTCGCTGGGGTCTCTCGTGGTCAGTCAAGCAGTGCCTCAGCAAATCCTCGTTTCGATATTTACTCTTTCGAGGCTCTACCGCGTAGGAGCTCACGACCACTACTGCTCTCGAAATTGCTTCATCTACACATCAGCAAGACACCATCTTGTCCTCGGCGACAGAAGGTGTTGACCTCGATATTTTCACCCAGACGACCCTTCGCCCACTCACCTGTACCTCAATCCAACCTGCCGTTTTCTCCCCCACATATTCATATCCTTGATACTCTTCATACCTGCCAAGAAGCCCGCGATGTCTCGTCTCTACACCCGCAATTCTCGAGGTCGACAGCCAATGCTGGGCCCCACCATCAAAATGTCAAGGTCGTTGAAGGAACATCCAAATGACCTCTACCAACCATCATCCAATGGGAAGAAAAGTAAACCCGTCCGCAAATACGCTATCACAAAGAAGGCTGGCAAAAGGAAGAGAGAGGCTACGCCTGCCTCGGTGGATTCTTCGTCCAGCTTCGGTGGGTTCGACAGTGCGGACGATGCGTCAGACGAAGATAGCGAGGAAGACGCTGATGATGAAGATGACCTGCCAGCTGTCAAAGCCCCGCCTCGTTCTGGACGCATGAACGCGGCGGGGCGCAAACTCAAGACTAATCCCGACAATGTCTCCGTTGCTGGCTCGGACAGCATGTTTGGGGATTTTGACGACTACTACGAGGATGATGAAGATCCGAATGTCTCCCCCGAGGAGAACCGAAAACGATTCGAGCAGAAGGTCTTCGCAGACTCGGATGAAGATGACAACGATGTCTATGAGGCTGTTGATGACATCAGTGACTCCGACGACGACTTGGATGAACATCGTATTCAACAGCAAGAACTACTTGTCATGCTCCCGGAGGAAGAGCTAAGTGACACTGACTTCCTCAACCAAATTGACGGTTTATCCGCCTATGGCTTCGGCGACGACAGTGAGGGTAGCATCTATCGCTTCCCCTCCTCCCAAAGCGGCGACAGTGCGACTGAAGCCGTTGCGGAGAGGCGTGTGCATTTTGCTGCCGATGCCGACCCTACAATCTTCATGCGCATGTCGGAGTCGCCAACCATCACTCGCGCACTATTGCCGTCAGCACTACCCGTCACCCCATTTTCTAGTCATGGTGTTGACCACCGTGTTGGCGGACTAGTTGATGATCTAGATGACTGTATGTTGCAGCGTAATTTGTGTCCATGTACGATGACTAACACCCTGCAGCTGATCTGACCGATGACTGCCTGCCGGAGGAAGCACTCCAGAGCACGCCAAATCATTTCGAACAGAGAAGGGATGCGTCACCGCCACCTTCCCCCCCGCGCAAGAAGTCTGGCAAGAAGCCTGCTCGTCGTAAAGGACCTCCTCGGGGAATCTTCATCGATGAAGGTGATAAGACATCTGGCATTCTCGACTCCTCGGGCAAGATCATTCTCATGACCAATCCGCACTTGCTGGGAGAAGAGTTCGCTCGTCGATACGGCGCATCTCAGACTTCGAGTCCTGACGTAGGCTTTGCTGAGCTCATTGAGGAAAGCGATGGTGGTGACCGTGAGTCAACCGATCTTATGGTTGGTCCAACCCCGGATATCATGCTTGCCAGTCTCAACTCTGTCACCAATGGCTCCTTGAACCAAGGGCAGGCGATTGGTCCCCTCGAGGCATTCTATCCCTCTGCCAACCTTTTATTCGGCGATGATATGTTGGGCGACTTTCAGGCAGACGAGCTCGGCGAGGACGTAATTGATCTGGATGACGTGATACGTTTTGACAGCGACTCCGAAGACAGTGATGGCCTCACGTCGCCTATCTCGATGCCTCGAAGCCAAAATCTCTTGGGCAACGATTTTTCTCATCTCAACAGTGGCAATGTGACGGCCTTCCGACGCAACGCCGACCCTGCCATGAGCAGACTGCCACCGCATCTAGACATCAACCTGACAAGTTCTCCGCTTGCCACACCAGCACGACGCCACAGGAAGAGGAACCATTCATCGCCATACACTTCCTCTCATTACGAGGGTGTCACACCGGTCCAGCGTATGCGGGATCCCAACAACGGTCGCACTCGTGATATTGCGACACCTGCCAAAAAGCCCAGGCTTATGACTTGACGAGATACACGACGACACGATATGCTCTTGCCCATGTCTTATGTACTGCTGGCTGCCCTGTTTCCAGAAGCCATGTACGGGTTACGATTACTATTGGCGTCATGTCCGCCAGGGTGGGTTGTTGTTTCGAGCTCTCCGAGTCCTCATTTATTGATTTCGTGTCTTTCCGGGCTTGCAGCAGAAGGATGTGGTTCAAAAGAGAAAAGTGCAGCTTCTTTAGTACAGTGCTGGTAAGGAAAAAAGAGGCAGCTCTTGTGTGTACCTAGGGTTCGTTGTATCGCTTTTGTTTGTCGACGAAGGGAGGGTTTGCGCACATTTCGCGACATGAGCGACGGATTTCTCATGAGTCCCCATAGATTGCTTCTAAAGTAACAATATGATTCAGGCTTCACAGCATTTGATGATGGTAGAGACGCACGTCTCATTATTCCCCATGTCTTCTCAGATGATGTCAGTGTTGACGCAATCTTGTGTTGGTGGTGACAGACAACCGTACGTACTTTTGAAACTGGACACGGATGTGGTTGAGAAACACAACGTTAGGCCCGACGCTCTATTCCATGCCACACCACCTTATCCTTGGCTGCGACTGCTCGTCTTAAATCCGCGTGCCTGGTTGCGCCGTCTAGATGTTCCTAAGGCTTGATTTCACTCTGACATGACCTCCACATTCCACGCCGTCTGAAACCGGCCTGACCCCTCGTCGAGCGCGGCCAATCCTTGCTGAATTATCGTCGAGTGCACTGAAGCTTTGTTTACTGTTGTAGCCGCATAGTCGGTGTGCGTCTGGAAGGGCCATATAAACCCATACTGCCTGCCATACAGACGGGCATGGCGTGGTACTCGATCCTCCCATCTCACTTGACCACCTACGAAACATGGATTGTTCGCGCCTTTGTGAGTCCTGCATCTCCCCTCCCCCCCGCCTCTGTTCCTCCTCCTTTCCTTAACGGACATCCCGCTCAGCCTTATCATTGTCTCAAGCTGACTCTGGGACGCGGACTCTTCGTAGCTCATCCTCGCTCTTCTGAACTTGGCGCCTTGGATCCTCGCCATCCTCTACGACTTCCTCTACTACGTCTGTCGCCAGGTCTGGCACGAGGTGCCCTTCGTCGGGGGTCGAGCGCAGGGAGCGCAGCGGCCGAGGGCGCCGAGTCTTCGTGATCGCGCGAGGAGGATGAGCTTCAAGGACATCTTGACCGGTGGTTCCCCCGGCGCAGGAGACGGGAGTGAGAAGAGGGCCCACCCGGGTCATCGGAGGGATCTGAGTAAAGAGAGCATATCCGAGGAGAAAGAGGGGGGGGGAGATGATGGCCAGTACGAGAGATGAAGAGGAGGAGGACCGACAAACGAGATATCTATGTCTACGCCACAAGAGTATGAGCATCTTGCTATGAACGAGCATGATCTACATCATACGCAGCAGAGAACAAGCCACCCGATTTATACGAGCACTTGCAGAACAACCCAGGGACGAAAGGAGAAATGAATGTCCCCGGCCTAGGCATGCGACGCAGTTCATGATTCCTGCGACCAGAACGAGAAAGATTTCCCAGGACCCCGGGACGAGACACGTGGTGCGCAATTGCACATGAAACAGTTCCTACAATGCGATGCCCGCCACCGCTGAGCAACTCACCCTGCAGTGGATGACCATGCAGCTTCTCAACAACACCCGCGCACGCGCAATTATGACGTCTAGTTACGCCGGAGAGGGGGAGTCAGAGGTCAAGAAGAGCAAAAGAGAAGCTTGCTCATTGGACCCTCCGCCCAGCGGTGGGGAGAGAGGATTTGCTCATCCTCATGATAAGAACATTCGTCGATGTCGCGCCGCGGCAGCTGGCGCCACGAGCTTGCTGTGTGATGGTTTCAGGACAGAGCCGTTGAGAAGCGCTCGCTGGACCGAACAAAGCGAAACGAAACAGGATTGATTCGACGGTCAGCTCAGTCAACAATGAAGCAACATCCTTACGTCTGGCAAGAACTGGCCATTGTCAACGCGTTCGCGAAACAGACGACGTGATCGAGATTGAGACGTGGACGCACACGAATAGTCGCCCGCCAGAAACGTATCCAGTCGAAATGCAAAGAACAAATAAACCTTTCTTGTTACAAAACGGCAATATAATCCAGACTGTGGAAGGCAGCTAAGCATCCTCCCGTCCTTGTCCGCACTGTGTATGGACTAGACGGAAGGCACAGAACAGAGTGGACGTCCATCTCGAATCCCAATCAGCGATGCAAGTGCAGTGGACGGGAACGAGAACGAGAACAGTATCTTGATTCCGCTGGACTGGATTGGAATGAAACGCTGCGTACTGCGTACGGGATCAGCGTCTTAAGTACTATAATGTCGTTCGTTGTACATCTGGATCATGAACGTCTGGGTCTTCTATGCTTTCCTTGCGCTCCGATCCAACCATTAGGGCAGTCCATAATTGTTCTTGGTCCAAAATGACGAGGAAAGCAAATCAATTCAATGCAATCTTCCAGGCGGGTTTCGACCTTGATCATTCACGCATGTGGCCAATTCCACGTACGTTCCTCCTAGCCGGACGGGCCAAATCAGTCTGAATCCATAGCATTGCATTCCATAGCGTATCTCCTATCCCATCTTCCCATAAGCCGTATCATTCATCGTCTGCTTCATCGTCCTCTTCATCTTCTTCGCCTTCATCGTCGTCCACTTCATCTCCCTCACCTTCATCTTCCTCTTCCTCTTCCGACCCGCCCGCTTGATAGCGTCCGCCCAACGCAGCCTCGAGCTCGTCTTCTTCGGGCTCTTCCCCTTCTGCTTCCTCTTCTACCACTTCGGGAGGTGAAGATTTGGATCCTTGCCAGGCGACTGGGTTTGGGGTTACTTTGGAGGGGCCACTCGCAGCTGAGCTTCGGACTTGTTGCGGACCTGTGCTCTTGATACTCGGGATCTGTTGTCCAAGCTGCGTGGTCGGCGGGGTGAGAATCGGGCCTGTTGATCTTATGCTGGGAATCTGTGGTCCATGCTGGTTGGCGTGCGGTGTTGTTGGCGTGGCAGTCCGATTTATGGCTGGTATCCGGGGCCCAGGTTGTGTAGCTGTACCTGGTGGAATTGGAATAGGACCTGGCTGAGCTTGATCTGCAGGTTCGGCTTGCTCGTGTGCTTCTGCTTCACCTTGGTCCTGCGATTGAGGTTCTGGCGATGGACCATCTCCCCTCGAAGCAGGCGTGCTCGTGCTTCGACTTCTCGAAGCCGAACGGTCTGCACTTTTCTCGGACTCCTTCCTTGCAGTCCTCGCTCGTCTCTCTTTCTCTCTTCGTTCAGCAGCGACGGGGCCATGTTTCTTGCGTTTGGGTTTGTTCCCGCGGAATATAGCCGAGGGAGTGAGAGGAATGCTGGTCTTGACCGTTGCGGAGGTTGAAGCGCCGGCGGTGCCCGTCGTGCTGCCTTCTCTACTGGCCTGTTGTGCCCCTTCAGACGCGGCGACGCTGCCACTTCGACTTTGATTGTCACCTGTTGCACTGCGTGACTCGGCGCTTTCTTCACTTGTGCCTGAAATGCCGAAAATGACATCAACAGCGTCATAGTTGATCCTATGCGACCATGTCCGACGGTTTTCCAACATCAATCGCACCGCTCTCGCGGCAGTTCTTGGTTTTCCAGTTTCGGCGCCGTCCTCTGCCTCGGCGGCCGCACCATATTTTTGTTCTTGGCCCTCGCCACCGCCTTCACCTTCGTTGATGCTAGCTATCCTCTTCCGACTCTGCTCGGTCAGGTAACTGACGTCTCCTCTCCGCCCCGGCCGCCTGGTCCCGTCCTTTCTCTTCCCCTTCGCTGCCATCTTCTTTCGTTCTTCTTCAGCGGGGTCTAGCCCCTTCGCTCTCATTTCGGCCTCCTTTAACTCTTTCTTTATGCGTTTCGCGTGATCTTTTCTCAGCCAGTCGGCATTCATGCTCACCCAAACCCTCTCTTTGATGCGAGACTCTTCTTCTGTCAAGGTACAGAAGGCGACATCTTCGTCCGAGTCGAACTCATCTGGTTTGATGGTTGGGGAAAGAGAGATGTGGCCGAAGTTGCCGATGGAGGTATTTACGGGCGGACCGAGAATCTTGTCCTTTTGGTGCGGAGGGATAGTTTGGGTAGGGTCAGTGTCGACATTGGTGTCTTCATGGCGACGGTCGTGTCGCTTTGTTGGAGGAGTCTGTAAATCAATATCAGAGCCCGCCGACTGTGACGCATCTGTATGAGCCTTGCTGGAAGGATGCACTCCAAGCTTAAGGCTGAGCTCAGCATTCTCAACGAATGTCTCATCCATAGCGTTCTCGATACCAGTTTCCATGGCGATCTCGGCGCTGCTTGGGGGCGGAGGTTGCCAATTTGGACCTCTGGGCCTTTTGCGAGGGCGCTCTGATTCGGCATTCTCTTCATTGCGGTCAACCGGGGGAGGGGAGGACGATTGACTGGGAGGAGTATCTGTATAGTTCTCTGTTGCTTGATATGCTGGACGTTCCTCTCCTTGCGGGGGATCAGAAGCATTGTCTTCGAGCTGTGGATTTGGTGGTGTCTTGTCAAGGCTTTGTGACGCCTCTTCGTCTGTCCGCCGAGCTGGGATTTCCGGAATTTTGTAGCCTTCTGCGTCGATTCGGACTCGCTTCGCCGGGTGTGGCTGTTTACTACTTGACGTTTTTGGCTCCGTGGCAGAGGCATCTCCTTCGATTTCGGCTGCAGTCTCTGGAAAAGGTTGCTTTCGAGGGCGTCCTCTTTTCTTTTTTTGTTTGGTCTTCATCTGTTCCTTCACAATAGGCGGTTGCTGCTCATCAAGATAATGGTGACCCAGTGGGACCTCGTCCCAATCGTTTGCTTCCTGCATGAACTTTGTGACGGAAAGGTTACTGACTTTTGTGTCGTGGAACTCCTGGAGTCGCTTATTGAGGGTGATCTCAGTAACTTTTGCGGTCAGCACAACCTCTCGCGCAGTGCGCCGGTAGTTGTTCATTCGAGCAGCCAAAAGGACTGCCGCTCCACAGACACCGGAGGGCCTGCGGCCATCGTGGATCCAGTCCCGCTTCATCCGCTTGATGATCTGAATAGCGTCATATTGGATCTTGAGCTCGTCTCTCCTGTCAAATTCCAGCTCTTTGATGAATTTGGGCACCAGAACGGCCGGATCCATGCCTTGAAAGTCCAGTGATGCCGATTCATCTTTCCACACCCCCGTTTTCTTGTCGTACCAGAGCTTTTCGTAGAGGTCGCGATATATCTTGCCGAGCGCAAAAACGTCCATGTTGAGTTTCTCGGCGAAGTCGATCAACATGAGGTTGTAGACGGGTCTCTGAACGCCTTGAACTTGCTCTTTCTTTCGCCGACAGGCGATATAGAGTGAGGCGACGGCGACAGACTCGATGGTTCTGCCTGCAAGAAACCCATTCGTGACAGCGAGACCGAAACATAGCATGCCCCTTTCGACCTCGGAGCTCTGAATGTTGAAAATGGGACAATAAGATGACATGATGCTCCTCGCCTGCATTCTCGTACGGTCACTACTCGAAGTAGCTTCGCGGCCAGCATTTCCAAAGGCGCCTCCCGTGGTAAAGGTCCTTTGATGAGTCTGATCTTGGCCAACCTGGACACCAGTAGCGACAATACGGCCAGATTCCGTCTCGCCAAAGCCTTGTTCGCTGACAAGACCAGAATCTTCCTGGACAAGGGCACCACAGGTTTCGCATATGAGACCCTGGTCAGTCCGACTGACCTTCGACCTGTCTGGACAGTCTGGATTGGGACACAGATACTTCGCACGAGTCTGTGGCTGTGTGCCGGGTGTGGATGCTCGCGCAAGCGTAGGCGTTGATGCACGAAGAGAGCTCGGTACGGGACTGCCTAGACCTTCGATGCGGCCACGATAGATTGTTCGCCGACTCTGCCCAGGACGAGGTTTGGGCGGTGGTGCTTTGACAACCGGCGGCATTTTGAGAATTTGTTGAAGGAGCTGGATCTGAACTGATCAAGGATTGGTGGTCGAGTAATGGAAGCGGAGAGCTCTCATCAAGAGCATATTCGAGCACGTGATCCGGAGTGAGCAGAGAGGCTGGGATAGGCACTCGGGCGGCGAGATGAGTCAACGGTGACTGCGAGGAGTTTGGCGGGGTCACCGAAGGCCGGTAGTCTTCAGGGTGTGAGAGCGAGCAGTGAGTGATAGTAGATGCTGTCCTGAGGTATTCAGCATCGCCGAAAGAAGTAAACGACTTTGACTTGATTGGAGGAACGAGTTGTAACGAGAGCAAGTTGGTGCTGGAGGAGAGACGCGGAAAGTTGGATCGAAATTTGAGGCCTTTGCATCCGCGGCCGAGGCAGGCGGGGCGCACTTCTCTGCCAAGCCTTTCTCTTTGCGCACAGCAAAAACAGAAATCTCAGGTCCACCATTCATCAGCGCAACGAGCACGAATTCGTCATCGATAGGTTGACAAAAACGTCTTTCCACTCTCTACTTCAACAGCTATTCTGAAAGTCGAACATCTCACATTCCAGCGTGAGTCATTGTCACGTGTCATCGTGGCGGCGCTGTCTAGATTAGTACTAGTGCGATTCTGGGGATTTTCTGGTCTGAGCATGACGCCGTTTCCTCGCTCCTTCCTCCTAGCACCTGCACTTCCCCTTCACTACAGACTTAGGCGGTTGGCAACTGTGAAAAGCAAGACTCATGCTCAAGGCTCTATCCCAGATCTACCTAGCTTCATACGGACGTTACCTAGGTATCCTGGGTATGCCGCGGTGGTGTCTCTTCAAGTCAACCTCCGGAGAAAGCTGGCAGCCTCGTCAAAAAGTTCTCCCCGCACGAGGCTGATCTTGACTTCACGTAAGCGAGAGCACGCGTCCATTTGTCAGCGTTGCTTCTGCAGAAGGTGAGCCAGCCAAATACTGTACCCTGCCCTGCCTTGTCTTCCCCCCTGAGTTGTACCGTCCGGGAGTCAATTGCACAGCTAGAATGCTGCAGCACAAAGCTCGGAAGGTTGGTCTTGCCGCAAACTTGTTTTGACTGCCACCGCTTGCTGGACCCAAGGACTAACATAATCCTGACCAGGCGTGCGACTTTTGCTATCGCAGGAGGATCAAATGCGACGCACAAAAGCCCCGATGCTCTAATTGTATACTGCATGACTCAATCTGTACTTTTGGAGCCACAAGCCGCAAAGCGCGGGCTCGGCATCAGGAACCGGGCGAAGGCATTGGAGATCTGCGATTGCAGGTCGAGCGTCTCGAATCAAGTCTTGGTCAGGCATTAAAGAGGATCGACGAGCTCCAAAGCCTTGAACCGAGATGGGACAAGGATCCAGACGTTCTAGCTGCCGCCGCCGGCCTCCATGAAGATCGGGTCGACTTGGTCCAAAAAGAGCTTCCTGATGCACGCATGGAACTGCCACCGCTTCCGGAAGTCCTGTCGGCGACGGAAGCTTACCTCACAACCCTGAACGAAATCCTTCCGCTGTTCCATCCTGGTCGGTTACTACAATTGATCAACAACTGGTACGCACATCCGGGTCGAAGAGAGCATATAACCTGGGCGGCAATTAACGTGGTTCTCGCGTTGGCTCATCGTCGGATACCCGCCCAGGGAGCGACACTGAGCGGGAGCGCAGCGTACTACCTGCACAATGCTCAGACAGTACTTTCTGAGGTGATCATGGGTGAATCTGATCTTCTCAACGTCCAGATCGTCATCGGAATGGTCATGCTCTTTCAAGGTACGCAAGATCTTAAGCCCGCGACGATGCTAATCGCCATTGCTTTACGTCTGGCGCACGAATTGGGCCTACATACTCGAGGATCTGGGTACCTCGACACTTCCCAGGCATTGGAACGGGACCGAGTCTTTTGGATAGCATACATCCTGGATAGAGATATTAGCTTGCGTACAGGTCGGCCGCCTGTACAACGCGAGGCCGATATCGACCTCGAGTGGCCGTCAGCCGGCCCCGGAGACGGAGCCGGAAACGTGACCGATGCAGACGGTACTTCTCCATTCAACTTTCTTCGATGCCGCGTATGGCTTGCTCGGATCCAAGGTGAAGTCTACGACTTCATGGCTGCAGCTCGTGGCGGGAAGATGGACAACTACCAGCGAGACGAGGACATAGTTCGACTAAACCATATGCTGGATGATTGGATCTCCAGTATACCGCCACCGTTCCGACCCAGCTCTGTGCTACAAGCTGGACAGCCAGACCTGTGCAGAAGCATTGCAGTCCTCTACTCCACTCATCTTGCCTGTCGAACTCAGGTGTACCGGGCTCATGCCATGGCGTCGCGCTGGATACAGAGCCTACAGAGTTTTGGCAGAACAGTTACGCAACAAGGCCATATTGTTCCAGCACCCCTGCCAACACCGTCGTTGCAAGATTGGGAGAGACTTGTTGACGAGACTCGTGGGTGTATGCGGCTGTTTTGGGGCGTAGAACAAAGAGACCAGGCGTTCATCTGGTCAGAGAACCGTTTGTATCATTGATGTTAGGATGGCAGCTGACTTTCCACACTTTCCAGGATGACCGCGTGCACATATGTCTCTGGATCAGTCTGTTTGACAGCCAATATCATGTTTGAGCCATGCCACGCGAATGTGGAACACGACCTGTCACTGGTGAATCTGTCCATTTCCCTCTTGGAAGATCTGATACAGCAAACAGGGCGCAAGCCTCTGAAGGATCTGCGCGACGCATGCGAAGAGCTCTTGCGTTATGCTTGTGCATTATTGTCTAGAGCAGAGGTTTAGGATGGCAGCTTTTGGTTCCTTTGTAAGCGGATCGCCGTTTCCTTGGGAGATACTCGCCATGATACAGTACGACCGGACCTTGTGCACCTAGACGGCCACAACTAAGCCGGAACATCTGAGCGGCTTACTACATGGTAGGCTTTGTGCGGCATTCGATGGTGGTAGCAGGCTTCCAGAACCGAAGATAAAGCATCGCCCGCAGACCATGATGCGATACGACTCCTCCGCTTTTAAAAGCCTTCCTGTGGTGATATGGATTCAATCCTACTGGCCTGGTATGTATAGGCAAGCAAAATATAGTCGAACCCACCCCTAACCTCGGTTCACTGTCTCAAGCTCTATCAGCTTATTGGACGACAGGGTGATTCCGACTACATGTCGACGCCATTCAGCGATACCCTCAGGAGAGACGACGTCTGGAGCTCTTCCGCCCGAGCCTTGAGTTCTTCCACATCCCAATTCGCCCAGACGAACTTGTTCCTCAGAAATTCAGCTTCATCCGACCCAAGCCACACGAGAAAGTGTGCAGGCAACTCCACTACAAGGGATGTTAGTATCTTACTCGGCGTACCCATATAAATGGAAGAGCATATACCTGTGTCTGGCCCCTCGGGGATATTTGGGTTGATCTCCGTGCTAATGATGCCCGGCTGGATGCTTACGACGTGAATATTCGGGTTCTCGGAAGCATAATAGTCCATCATCTTCAGCGCCGCTGCTTTTGCGGCTGCGTAGCTCCACACTCCTGGCACTTCCGGAAGGGGAGCCCAGTGACTGATGGCACTTCCTATGTTGAGGAGCTTTGCGCCGGGAGCCGCCAGCGGGGTAAACACCTGAAGGGCGTTGAAAGAGCCCATGAGGTTGATCTCGAAAGATCGCCGGACCTCTGCCTCGGGGTAGTCGATGACCGCAGCCTCCTTTGGAAGCAAACCCGCGTTGTTCAGGAATATGTCAATCTTGCCGCCGGTTTTCGCCACAATGGCACCCAGAGCGGCCTCGAGGGATGTGCGATTGGTGACGTCGCCCGTCTGTAGGACCACCTGAGTCGAAGGGTTGGCTTGCGTGATTGCCGCCCCAGCGGTCTGGAGGCGGTCGAGCCTACGCCCTATGATGGAAACCGACTTGGCGCCGGCTTGGGCGAAGGCAATGGCGGTGGCCTTTCCGATACCCGTTCCTCCGCCCGTGATGACGACGCTCTTCCCAGCTGCTGAAATCTCCGGCCTCGTTGGCGAGATGGCCGGGTAAGGCCTATCGTGCCATGTCTCGGTGAATGAGACGAAACTTTTGAAAGGAGGGGACGCCATGGTGAGTGTTGGATGCACGCCGCGGGACAGTGAGGAGAGTGTTCTGTCCGGAAGATGGCCATCCCAACCGTCTGTGCGGGTTGTTAGCTCTTTCTATATGTTCTGTGAACAGTTCTGCTCTTGCGAAGCTATACTGGCTGATTGTTAAGCTCTCCCATAATCCATGCTTCCGCGGAAGGGAAATAAGGTTTGATAAAGACCAATAAGGGAGTGACTATGAATTGGCCACCCCTCCGCGGAACGTTACGCCCTAGGTCGAAGAGGATCGATCGTTCCTCGAATTATCTATTGCCTAAGATCATGCTCTAGAAAAGGGAAATCGGCGTCGTCTGTAAATGATGAAAAGGCCAACTCGGTGGTGAAAACATATGATTTAGGCAACGTACGCCCCACGCTTTCTGGAGATTGTATTTGTCTTTCTTGCCACATGGACGGATCAGACATGAAACCCCTCGTCAAGCCATAGATGCGCAGTTCCTGTAGCGCAGGGACGGCATTCTATTTCTCGAGAGCGAACTATGTACAATCCCAACGCTTGTGTTTGGCAAATACAATACCCTCGTACATTTGCACGCATATAGAAGTTATAGACATCCAATCACGTTCGAGCTAACCGGAGATGATCGCTTCGGTCGCAAGCTTATAACCGACGGAAGGTTTTCTTCTTGGCCTACCTACCTAGCTAGTCGCTCCGATGTGCGACCCGGTCCTTGGACCCGAATTCAGGCCTCCAGTCGGTGTTGGGACGCAGGCTGTGAACAGTGAAGCTCGGCACCGCAGAGTACTTATCAAGCATGCCATACCCAGCCACAGCCACTCGAAGAGGAAAATAGCCAAGCAAAGAGTTACGTGAGGACACGTCAGGTTTTGAGCCGGATGACTGCTGTAGGACGGACGACAACGAATCATCTGAGAAAAGCGCACGATATCCGCACCCATATGTAGATCATGGCGAGGTCGGAGATTGAAGAACATAGATGGGGGGTATTGCCGCTGCACAGGAGCCTCTTTATTAAGCTCCGACCGATCCTTCTAACCTTCACAAGCAGCCACATCCTACCATACATACATCACACCAACTCACGAAAATGTCCTCTTACCTGGTGACTGGGGGTGGCCGCGGCATAGGTCTTGAGCTTGTGGCTCAACTATCCCGACTCCCACAGAGTCAAGCATCCGTCATCTTTGCGACAACACGGTCCAGTCCGTCGAGCGCTTTGCAGCGACTGATTGACGACTCCGACGGGAGAGTCGTCCACGTTGAGATGGTCATCACCGACAAAAATAGCCTCGACGCCGCGGCGGCTCAGGTGGACAAACACCTCGGCGGCAAGGGCCTCGACGTGCTGATCAACAACGCCGGGATCATGCCCCTTGCCTTGAACGGGATAGCTAGCATGAACAACCTGGGAGAAGGGCTCAGGGTCAACGTCGAAGCAGTCCATCATACTACTGCTGCGTTTCTGGCCCTTCTCCGAAAGGGACAGCAGAAGAAGGTGTTCAACATGTGAGTGTGTGTCGCGTGAATGAGTTTGCCTGCGATCGCTTCGGAGCTTGAGCTAATGGGGCACGAACACAGCTCGTCGACCGTTGGATCTATAACCATGGCGCCGCTTTTCGCCCCAGCACCGACGCCGGCGTATAAAGTGTCCAAAGCCGCGCTGAACATGCTCACCGTGCAATACGCTCTGGAATTGGGCAAGGAAGGATTCACCGTCTTCATGGTTTCGCCAGGCGTAGGTTGAGCGTCCCTCCTGTCATGACCTGGCAGACGTGATAGACAGGAACGGGCTGACCTGTGATAATGCAGTACTTGAAGACAGATATGGGGGGAGGGAATGCAGACCTGCCGGTCGAGGTCGGCGTCAAAGCGACACTCGATATCCTCTTGCGGAGTACGAGAGACGATAATGGCAAGTTTTTCAATATTTACGTGCCTGGGTATGAGCATGTTGAGGGCCCGAACCGATACGATGGGAAGGAAGTCCCTTGGTGAAGAAGTGGTGGAAGAATTGTCCCCATGAGGGATGCGCGTGCCGCGAGTCATACTTTGCAGCCGAGGTCCCGGCACGAGTCATGGTCCTCCTTACTAAGCCCGCGAACACGAGTCAGTCCGTCAACTTTCACTACCTTTGTGAACCTATTCAGCTTCATTAGACGTGTCGGTCATCATTTTGCCCTGCGACCATGCTATGATGGCACCCTGGCCTTACTGTGACGTGAAGTGATACAAATACGTTGCTTACCTTCCTGCTCGTTGGCTTCCGACACGTTGTATAAGCTGCGAGGCGCTGGCCGTTGTTCATCGCCGAGAAGGCCAGTCGGTTGCGTGTGGCTGAGGCCGAGAAATCTTGAGGCTGTCGCAATATATTGAGCAAATGGAGCAAGGCTCGTCTCAATCCGAGGCGGGTCTGAGGTGGAATACGTCGCGCCTTCTTGCCAGCGCTTAGCTCGACCTTCAATGTGGCCGCTCAACGGTCGTGGCCAGCAAAGCCATGGTCACCCAAGCGGCCTCCATTCTTACGAGGCAGAGAGCAACAGGGTGTATATAATGGAGGTGCTCAACCCGCTCCTTTGGTCCATTTGATCGTATCGTCTCTCAACACCCAACACCTCTTGCCACAGTTTCGCTTCACCGCAGACCGGAAGGGAGCGTGCCAATATGGAAGCGTATTCCTGGAATCCCGATGTGGCTCTTCACATTATAGACCCTTGGTCCAAGAAAGTCCCTTGTCAAGGGTGGATACCACCAGGCGAAGACACCAGGTTGCGATGTGCGCGGCCCAGGAATACAAAGTCTCAAACCAAAGTGGAAAGGTTGCTTGCAGCCATAAAAGACGAGCCACCAACCTCCGTTTCAGATGACCAGCTCGACACTCTCGCCGACTTGTGCCTATGCACCCGCCACAAGGACGACAAAGAAGACGTTATGGCAGAATTTAAAGACCGTCTTCACGAAGCCTGCCGCTCCTACATATCTTCCGAGAAGCTGGAGGCCCGAATCACAACTTTCCGCGAAAGTCTTTGTCACGAGTTTGACATCGATGACACCTATTCTGATGAATGTATCTGTGCGACCGCGATCGACAAAATCTATGACAAGGACCAACGGATCGATGACCTTAACGCGGAGCTCGCGATTGAGAAGAGCAAAACGGAACGGGCGAACCAGGAGATAGAAGGTCACAACGAAAGAGCCGAGAGCTTGGGGTGCCGTTACCGAGATCGTGAAGCCGAATTGAGGGACGTCAGGGCCCAGCTTCAGCAAGTCCAGGAGATCTTGGAGCGCTCTAAAACTGATGTCCAGCAACGCGAAGCTGAGCTCCGGGAACTGAAATCCAAGGTGGCTGATAGGGAGACGTCGAATGCAGAACTGAAGCTATCCATTGCGAATTTGCAAACACAACTAGAGGAGAACAAGGCACTGGAGACGACGCTTCAGCTTCGAGTAGAGGAACTCCTTCAAGCCATGTCGACGACCGAAGCAGAAGCCAGAAACTTCCAGCAAACAAATAACGCCCTCCAGCAACGTTTGGAGACCACGGAGCAAAACCTGTCGGCGCAGATCCAGGCCCTCGCAACCCTCCATGAACAGAATCTGACAGCCACTGACGAGCTTACGGCGACGAGAGGCGAGCTGGGGCGGCATCGCATTCAATTGACCGAAGCGACCACTACAATCAACACCCTTGAGCTCGCCAATGCAGCCTTGCAAACACAGCTCGATAGAGAACGAGCCAGCAGGGAGCTCGAAGCCAGCAAACGGTGGAAGGCGCGCCTCAGAGACTTTGCCCACAAACACCCTCGACCGTCTCAACAACCACCTGGAGAGTCACCGTCGGTACAGGTTGGGACCGTCACCGGTACGACGTCGTGATTATTTGGAGCGTGAATGCTGGTCAGGAATGCCACTGAGACTTCCATCTGGTTCTGTCTCAGGTATACAGGCCCTCATACGGGCACCCTTTCCTTTGTTCCTGTCTGGAGTCTCTTGTTTATGGAGAAACCTGCCTCAGTAGAATGGCAGTACCAATTCAACTCCGCCGGAGTCGTGGATCTTGATCAGTTCTTGTGAGGAACAATTTCTCGATGTTCTGCTGTTGAGCCAAGGAGTTTGAGCCAAAAGACAATGTCCTGTCGCTGCCCCGATCAGTGTCTGAGACGTTTTCTTTGTGTGGCTATCCCCTCGTTGTCTTCTGCTGAACAATGTCAGATGGGATGGGCTATGCGAGTCTCTTCTCGCACTGCTTCAGATGGCTCTCCCATCATCGCTCCTCGCTATATAGGGACTTCACCTCGCCCGGTGTGACCAGTACACCAGAACCATACACCAATATTCAATCAGTTCCTCGCGACACCAAACCTACAGACACATCCACATCCACATCGACCTTCTTCATTGAGTCCCGAATCCACCTCATCATGGCCACCAATCCGTACCGCTGGTCTCCTGACTTTATCTTCCAAATCACGGACGAGGTGCGGCAACAAATGGTGTGCATCGGGCGAGTCCCCAACCGAATGAACGCACGATGCAGGTGGGTGTTTGGCCATCATTTTTCATCCCACCCGGCCCAAGTGCGCAGACTCCTCGAAATCATGAAATCAATGAGACCAAACCAGATCACGAATGCGCAGGTCGGGGAACTCGCCCGGCTTTGTCTCTGCGAACGCCACGGACACCAACTCGGGGATGCTAGGATTGAGCTGCTCAACCGGCTGGACTATGCGATTCTCGACCACGATCAGGCTGTCCATGGTCGTGCGAGAAGGTATTCTGCGGTTTTTGGTGGTGAGGAAGACTAGGGGAAGAATCATCAATCGATCAGCTCGGGACAACGGTCGGCAGTCGTAGGTTCGGAGGGGACGCCGATCAAAATCCGGGAACCCGAGTTATTAGGACGAAGATTGACATGTTCGAGTCGACAGGTTGGCATGGCATAGGCGATGCTTCAGACGGAGTGAAGTGGTGAGGAGAGCTGTGCGCTGCTCAACCACCGTGGCTCAAATGCACGGCATTGAGATTTCCCGTCAGTGTTTCGAAAGGGCCACATCGGGCTGAGCAAGCTTTGTAAAATCAGACGGAGGATATGGTTCCTGTTTCGGCTTTGCTACGATGCGATTAGATAGGTAGGATATACAGTGCGAGTTCGCAGTATAGGAACAGAGTTGTCGTTTGATCACGAAGAAAGAACTTTTCGCTGTTCCACCCCCTCGTGCGCCGACATTCCCCAGGGCAAAGACATGAAGTGCGCTCTGGATTTAGAACGAAGTACGGAGTAGACACAGTAGGAAGGAGGGAGAGAAAATTTGGCCGATTACTGACCGACGCGTCATCAAGAAATCACTCCCAGTCGAGACCAGAAAAGCAAAATACCGTAGCAAAACACACTCGCTGCGCATTGCACACCATCAGGCGTCGAAATCTCTTCTGAAGCGCGCATGCGAAATGAAGCCGTGTTTGAGGACTGAGTAAGGACGGAGTAAACAAGTCAGTGTCCCCCATTCTGCGCAGCGGTCCGAGCAGACCAATAACGACGCGCAGGCACCGCCCCCAATAGTGGCCCGTTAAGCAGGCTAGCGTTACACAGTGGGGGCCCAGGGGAGGCCTTGCCCAGCCTCCGGGCCTTCTACTGGTAGCTTAATTCACTGCCTAACCAGCCGTACTGCTCGGTCCTGGCCGCTAATCCGTTTAGGTGTCTCCTTGCGGGCTTCGCTCATCTTTCGCTTCTCGCAGCGCAACTTTCTCCGACGCAAGGCACCAGGCACGAGGCAACGAAGCACGACATCCGACATTCGCTGTGACGGCGAGGCTTGTTCCTGACTGATTGACGGACTGCTTGGATTCCCAAAAATAATACTATCCCTACCCAGCACACACCTTCGTACCCACAGTGCATGCAAGCCGCTCGCTCATCTTTGATGGATCTCGGTGTCGAATCCGAATTGTTCTGCCTGCTGTGTCTTGTCTATCCCCTGGCACCACACACGGACCAGCCCTGGCCATGGCCGCTTGAAACTTTGTTTCGAAGGCGCAGCACAGCAGAGCGCAGCGCAGCGCAGCAGTATTTCGCTATTGCGACGACAGATAACCAAGGCTGTGGGGTGGATTGCTACCCCCTACTGAGTATTGCTGTTATGGATCGGCCAGGGGACCACTCTCATATGCGATCGTTCAGGTATATAGGATAGTAAGTGCTCCGTTCCTTTCCAGTTCATTCTACCAGTAAGCACATTCTCTACTCAAACCAGAACCACCAGCACCAGCAACCATCTCTACTGTGTGCTCTCCTCTCCGAACTCATCCAACGACCTCGCTCCTTCCTCCCACCACAATGTCAAACTCCACATTCGACAGCGCAGACTGCACGCTGGCCACCTGCTCGGTCAAAGAATACGGCCAAATCCAATACATCCCCACACTCGCCGGCAACGCCATCTACGCGGGCATCTTCGGTGTGCTGCTCGGGTGCCAGATCTTCCTCGGCGTCCGGCACAAGACATGGGGCTACCTCGTCGGGATGGTGTTTGGGCTCCTGCTCGAAATCGTCGGCTACGTCGGCCGCATCATGCTGAACGACAACATCTTCGACAAGAACTCCTTCATCATCTACCTGATCGGGTTGACCATCGGCCCCGCTTTCCTCACGGCCTCGATCTACCTGTGTCTCGGCCGCATCATCACCCTCTTCGCCGTCGAGCTCAGCCTCCTCTCCCCCAGAGCCATCACCATCATCTTCGTGTGCTGCGACTTCCTCTCCCTGCTGCTGCAGGCCGCGGGCGGCGCCATCGCCTCCACGTCCGACACCGAAGCCGACAACCAGACGGGCGTGAACGTCATGATCGCGGGGCTGGCCTCGCAGGTCATATCGCTGGCCATCTTCATGACCATCTGCGCGCACTTTGCATGGAAGGTGCTCAAGAACCCGACGAAGCTGGACGGGCGGTTCGCGACGCTCCGCAACTCCCGCCGCTTCAGGGGCATGCTGGTCGCCATTGCCATCGCGGTGCTCACGATCCTGGTGCGCTCCGTCTACCGGCTCGCGGAGCTGCAGCAAGGGTTTGACGGCAAGCTCGCCAACAATGAACTCGAGTTCATGATCTTGGAGGGGCCCATGATCTTTGTGGCCGTCGGGCTGCTGACCGTCTACCACCCTGGTTGGGTGATCGGGTCGAAGCTGTGGGTTGAGGCCGGGTTCCACCTGCGCGCCAAGAAGAGCCTGCAACAGTACAAGGAGGTCGATGGCACTGGGAGCCAGGAGGGCTTCGTCATGGAGCAGCAGCGGCGGCCAACGAGTATGGTGTAACTGTGGTGAGCCACTGATGACCAACTCTCGCTGCTGGAGGGGAGTATTTCGGATGGAGTTTGGATGGAAAAGCACCGGTCTCGGAGTAAAGGTTACCTACCTCCTTTCGCGGACGCTTGTTACGCTTTGGTGGACTTCATAGCTGACGCTTGGTACCTGGATTAACAGACTTTGGAGATTTCGAGTTTGGCAGTGTTCCGGGAATAGAACAAGGAGCTGGGGCTGGGACAGGGAAGGAGAATCTAGCGGAAACGGTTCATGACACGGCACGCATTCATTGTATCATATGCATATACATGTTCATTTTCATATACCCAAGACTAGATCAGACCTATAGAACTCAGATATACACAACCACACCCACTACTCTTGGATCTAGTATACGAATCTGAGACACCGAATGAGATACAGTACCTGAGCGTATGATAAACCCACTACTCCTGTCCACAGGTGAACGATAACCCACGCCACGGACATGACCACATTCCTCACCTGTAGAGCACCGGTACACCCCGTGCACGTTACATGAGGTGAGTAGCTCGGTATTCTCCTCAGAAGAGATATATATAAGACTCCGTACCTCCACCGACTTCAATTCTCCTTGCACTACAGGCTACGGTTTATCTCTTCGTTGTATCTCTGTGGATTTATATTTCATACTTGATATTTCATACTGATCTTTGATCTTCATATTTCATACTTGATATTTCATGCCCAATGTTTCATCCTCGATGTTTCATATTCATCTTTGATACTTCGTATTTCGTATTTCGTATTTCGCATATCAGATATTTGATCCTTGATATATTTAATCTTTGACATTTCTATTTCTATCTGATATTCACAATTCACACTCGGAGCAGGACATCAACACGAACATCAACATCAATATCATAACAATTCAATTCAATTCAATCTCCCCTCAAGCAGAAGACTTCAACACCTTGGCCAGCTTGGCCTGCAACTCGTCGCCCAAAGGCAACTCCATCAGATTCATATACTGCTGCGACCCGTGCATGTCGTTCTCGAGGAACCCGCCGGACGCGCACAGCCTGCCACCCCTCTTCCTGGGGAACGTGGCCTTGAAGGCGAGGGCCTGGTCGAAGAAGCCGCAGTAGATCAACTCGCGCACGTCCATGTCGTACAGCTTCGCGACGGCCTCGTTGGTCAGGATCCCCGACGCCTTGACCAGCTCGTACACTTCCGGGATGGAGAAGAGGATGTCGACCGTGATCTCGTAGGGGCCGGCGTTCTTGGACCGCACCACGGGCGCCACGTCCGCTAGAAACCGAGGGTTCTCCGGGATCGGCGCCACCTCGAACATCGGCGGCTTGTAGTCACTTTTCTTCTTGGCAGCAGCGGCGGCGGCGGCGGCGGCGGCGTCAGTCGCCACCACGGGCGTGGCCTGTTCGGACGGTGCTGGGTCCTCCTCACCTTTGCCGACATTCGTCACGGTGAAGTGGAACAGGGGCTTGCCCTCGACCGTGCTGGCGATGCCTTGCTCGTGGGTTTCGGCTGGGCGGGCGCCCTCCTCGCCCTCGGCCAGCGGCATGAGGTGGTAGACGCAGAACTCGGAGCACGGGCCCGTCTCGAGCTCGTTCTTCCCGCCGACGCCGAAGCCGAAGTTGCCGGACGTGGCCTTCTGGCCCTCGTAGGCCGAGTGGACGCAGCCGATGCGGGCGGTCGCGCACACGCTGGTCGCCACGGCCTGGGACTCGGCCACGGACTCGCCGACCAGGAAGACGCCCTTGCTGCCGCGGTACGGGCGGCCGCCGTCGGCGGGCTTCCAGCCGTCGTCGCGGCCGTAGACGTGGAAGTCGAGGTCCCACTTCTCGGTGATGTGCTTGTGCTGGAAGGCCACGTACTCCTTGATCCGGGCGAGGATGTTGTCCAGCTGGCTGACGAGGATGGGGTCGATGAAGGACCCCATGAACACCGTGCGGTAGCCCCGCAGCCGCGCCCCCTCGAGCTTGACCGTGTACCGCTCGCCCTGGTCGGCGTAGGACTCGAAGATGGCGCCGCGCACTCGGATCGTCCGGCCGTCCGCGAGCTGCTCGTACGTCGTCTTGGTCAGGTCCATGTACCCGCCGGGCCCGTGGAGGATGTCCGGTCGCGTCTTCTCGTATAGAGTGTGAGCGGCGACGCTGAGGGGGACACACACGGCCTGCGGGTCCAGGGGCACGATGTCGAACGAGTCGTCGTCGTACACGTACCCCGAGGCGGCCTGGCTCTTGGGCCGCGCACACAGGGCTCCGCATTCGAGGATCTTGCCCATGTGCACGAACGAGCCGAGCGTCTCCTTGGACAGGGATTTCATGTCCGCCGAAGTCTTCTTCAGCGCATGGTAGGCCGAAAACGCGATGTAGGGCGCCGGATCGTACGCCCGGCCCACGACCATGACGTCGAAGTCGGGGTTCGCGACCATGGCCTGCAGGATGGGTTCGGGCCCCATCTGGGCGACGATCCTCGGCGTCGAGTCGATATCATCCTGCGTCAGCTCCGGCACGGTGCTGCCACAGCCGGTGATCTCCCCGGCCTTGAGCCTCTGCGAGACCCGGTCAGGGGTAACGGTAGCGTACACGGACACAACCTTGAATTTATAAGACCTACACAGCCGCGATCAGTATTGCGACTTTCGGCTTGAGCGAGATGCTTGCAGGGGTGAGGGTGGCCGTTCCGGCTCGCGCGAGGATGCATGCAGAGGGGGTGAAATGGCCCTTCCGACTCGCGCGAGGATGCATGCAGAGGTGGTGGCCATGGGGGACCGACGTACCTGTTTTCCGGCAGATCTGCCAGTTCCTTGATGATCTCCACCATCAGGTCGACGTGCTCGTCACTACCGTCGCCGCCCGCCGAAGAGAACATCAACGGGACCTTATATTTGGAGACGAGCTTGAGCAGCTTGCCCAAGTCCCGCACGTAGTGGCCTCGCGGGGCGGCGGTGATGCCGAGCGCCAATCGCGACGGTCCCGAGTCCGTCGACCCGGCGTCGAGGATGATGGCGGTCGGAGAGGACAGCTTGGACAGACGCTCCAGCTCGGCGACGACCTGGGATTCGATGAACCCGTAGCCCAAGTTCCCGACCGGGGTGACGATCTGGCACAGGCGTCCTGGCTCGGAAGTGGCAGCACTCCCGGCGGCCACGCCGTTGGTGGCCTCGCCGTTGATGAACGGAGCCATGATGGTTTGACAGTGCTTGATGTTTGGTGTTGCGTTGCTTCGTCAAGGGGAATCAGTCTCAAGATTGATCGTCGCAACAGTGGTGTTGGTGTTCGTGTTCGCAAGCAAGAGGCGTGTCACGTCGTTCTCATTCCCAACAGCATCAGCTTTCGTCGTCCGCCTTTAAAGGGAATAAATACAGCATGTCCCTCCCCCTCCCCGCATTCCGGTCGCGGGCACCAGGGTACCGAGCTCGGGGCCCGGTCGAGAGGATTGCGCATGATCTGATCGGATTTTCCGTTCCTGTGGCGGCACGGGTGGTGGTTCCCAAGCACCGCACAACACGCACAACACGCACACAACACGCACACAGCGTGGCAGACATGGCAGAACATGGCGGACAGAGGTAGTCGCGGTCGTGCGCGGTGCGGTTTGGCAAAGGCCGGGTATCGCTCGTCGGGGCGAAACCGCAATCGGGCGACCAATCGCCATGCGGCTGGAGCGCGATGCTCGGCTTTCGAGTAACAGCAAAAGCCTGGGCCTGAATCCATCGTCGTGAGACTGAGCCAATCACTCACTGCCCGAGCTTGTGTGCCTCGGGAGGATTTTCATTGAAAGGTTGTGCCTACACGGATAGTAGGCCATATGCCGATGCGTGTGAAGGGGTGCAGGATGGATTACTCCGAATCGGCATCCCATTGCCATTCTACGGTAAGAGTAATGAACCACCGCTTGGCGAGCATTTGTCTGGGCCAGAGATCGAATGGCGGAAGCTGGAATAGCTCTGTTACCTTGTCTTTGAGACCGAGGCTTGCTTGTCACATTCATTCGTTAATACCTACTTTGAGACAGAGGCCTGCTCTTGACCGGATCGTTATCTGAATTGGAACGCTGTCATTTCTAGGAGCCTCTCGATTGTGCCTTGTGATGTGCTTCGGACAATGGTGACTCGCCACTTCACAACCTGAACATCTCCGAGAGCATGTCGTCGGACATCCACTGAAAATTGTCGAGACCCTCCTCTAAGCCCGGCTGGAAACTTGACATCTCGCTGTAGGTCCCGGCCGGAGCAGGCCACATGGAGTGGCCGGAATTGACAGTGCCAAGCGGCGAGGTCTTGGAAACATCGTCGTGTTTGCTCCAACCCTCATCCTGGATCGGTGCTCCTGTGATGGTGGTATTGTCGTCCCCTCCGAGCCGGTTGGCAGGTCCGCTAAACCTTTGGAAAATGTTATACAACAAAGACGCACCCGACCGGGTTCTGATCGGATCCGAGTCGTCTTGCTTGTCCGACCGGAGGTTTTTCGCCAGGACCTCAATCGCTTGCGCGACCCGCGCGAAGTCCTCTCCGCCGGAAAAGCTCGAGAAGAACTGGTGCGCCGTCGTGATGTGCGAGATTGCAAGCTCTCTGTCCTCTTGCGATGCGCTGGGGTTCGTGCTCAGGAACTTCATCAGGAATCCCACGGCGAACACTACCAGGCGGAAATAATGTTTCGGATAATGGATCACTCCACATGCAGGTTGGTGTGCGTCCATTGGCGACTGCTTGTTTAACTCGGAGACGTTGTGGATCAGGGAGACCGCGGATGGAAGGCCAAGCTGTACCGGCACTCTCGATGGGTCAGGAACGTATTGCTTGGCCGTTCCGTCAACGAGAGTACGCCGCTTCGACACGACGGTAAGACATAAGGAGAAGAGATACAGTTTGGCACCCAGCAGTTGAATCTCGAGCCTGGCGGACCATATGTCTTTGAACGCATTGAGCAGATTGTCCAGCTCATTGTTGAACAGGTTTAGAAGAGTGGAAGCGGTGCCTGCGTCGACGTCGCCGGCAAGAGAGGTCGAGTACTGAACGACTTGGCGTTGAATTTCGATTTGCACCATGAAGTGCGGCGGCACATCGGGTTCCTTGGCTGTGGATGAGAGAGCATTCAGTTGCGCGGGGGATGAGACATGGGGCGGAACTCCGAGCCATACGCTGAGGCTGCGAACAAGTCAGCGTACTGTCACCTAAAAGCTTGGGACGTCGTAGCGTACCTGGTGCTGATATAAAAGCACGCCAGCCAAGTCATGTGGCGCGAATAGACACTCATCTGATGCACGTTGGACCTGCCATGAAACCCCGGTGCGATCTTCTCCGGGTGTGCCTGGTCCAGGCCCATCTGCATCGCCGCATTCACCGCCATGCCGCAGTATTGCCAACTTGGATCTTGGCTTTGTCGCGGTCCAGAGTCTGGCCAGTGGCAAAGGATGACGATTGCCTGGATTGTTCTGAAGTCGTGGATGACGGCAACGAGATTGCTCATCAGGAGACGCCGATAAGGCTGCGAGCTCAATTCGAAGACGTGGCTGAACTTTGGGTGCCGATAGCAGGCGACCCGCAGGACGGTCCAAAAGAGGAGGGGATTGGAATCATGCAATGCTGATATCGACGTCGCCCTGTCGAATATCGGCAGATGGTCATAGTAGTTGTGCGCATAGCTGCTCGTTCTACTTCAGTATCACAATAAAGGGAGTGAGTGCTTGTCACGACTTACAAGTGCAACAGCTCGGATACGTTCTGGTACCCCAGCACGACATCTCCCAGAGACCAGCTTCGGTTCTGATTCGCGTCGAAGTCCGAGAGCAGCAGCCAATCCTCGCCCGAGAAGGATGTGGCCGAGTTAGTGCTCGCCGGGCCCAGGGGGATGACAGAGGACGCAGCGGACAGGGACTCCGGGGTCTGGTGCGAAAGGTTATTCTGAAGACTGTTGACCTTCCGGGACATTTCCTCCAGGCGGCTGGCCACGATCAGCGATTCATTCGCTCCTAAAATCACTGGGAGCAATCATACCCTCTAACGCTGACCCGCTTGAAGTTGGAGTCGATCCTGCAGTCCAATCCGTGTGCCTTGCATCTCGAGCAAGCAGCAGGAAACTTGGACACGGCATCGCATCGCAGCTGCGATCGCGCATCAGCGTGACCGTCAAATCAGACAATAGGACTCAACAACGTACCTTTACCTGGCGACATGAAGTACAAGACTTGACACGCCCCTTGGGCCGCGCGACGCCTTCAGAGATATCGGCCATGATGATGGACACGAACTTGCTTTCTTCACTGTGATGTTATTGCTGGCGATGCTGCAGCTACGCAGACATCCTCTCGTCCGCGCCATTCCTTGCTGGCTATAGATGTGCTTTTCAACCTCTTGCTCCAGGCAGCATCATTCCCAGATGTATGCTTATCACACAAACATGAGCAAAATGCAGTGGTCGATGCGTTACATACGTCAAGCTTGATTTTCGTGTTTCCAATAATAGCCCCTCCCTTGGCAAGTTTGGCCTTGCATTGCTTGTACGAGTGTCAAGTAGCATCTGGTGTCGCACCGACAGCCCCCGCCCAAGGGAGGGGGGGTCCGCCTAAAACGCCCCTTAATGTACGAAGCCTCGTTGCAGATTATCTCCCAGTGCAGGTCACTTGTGCGGCCTGAGCTTCTGCAGGCGGGAAGCCTGCTGGCGGATAGGTGGAATGCCTCCAAGATCTTCGAGAGCTCTGGTGTTGTGATAACCGAGCACTACCCATGGCTGCGGCTCCCAAAGCCAGGGGCGACGCCCAGTTGGCCCATGAGCCGCTCCATCACGCCTCGGCTGTTGGGGGCTTACCTCGAAGCTTTAGGGGCCCGAACTCAGGCTCCCTAGCCTACAGTCCTCGTACCCACCGTCAGATTCCAAACTTCCAGAACACAGGGTATCATGCCTGAAGAACTTCTGCAGCTCGCCAAGTCCGCGTTTTCCATCCAGGGTCGACGGCTCGACGCACAGATCCATTCCGCGACTCGCAATCCCTGTCTTGGCCTTTTGAGGCCAAGTCTCGCCTCCTCAAGCTATGGGGAGGGGCAAGAGTCAGGCTAACTGCGAGTCCGCTCGGAGTTGCGAAGTCGCAGCAACCGCTTTTACTACAAGGGGTGGAGTATGAACCTTACCCCAGGTTTTAGCTGAACTGTATCTCTCGACCTGTTCGAGGCGTTGCAATTGTCAGAGGGAATCCTCCATTGTGTGGACCTGCGCCTCGAGAGATTGCGCGTCCATCATTCTGATATCTTCACTCAGCCCCCGATCACCAGAAGGCAACAGGAATTGTTGCAGTTTCATCGTCCTATTATCAGCAGTGAGGAGCGGCCTTTTCCGATCCTGCTCATTCTTTGAGGCTGTCCAATGGAGGCTAGCGACGCCATCAAAGCGCCGGCGATGCACGTCGAAGACGCTCCACCGACCGGGATTTCCGCTCCAGCAAAGTTATCGCTGTGGCAAGCCGCTCGGAAATGGCCCAAGGTGGCGGGATACTGCCTTGCCCTGACGACTGCGATATTGCTATGGGGCTATGATATGGCAATGGTCGGGAACCTTGCTTCCCTGCCAGAATTCCAGTACGTCCTTTCTGTGTTGCAGACTTTCGCGCCTGCTCTGATGTCGGGGTCCGCAGGCATGACTACGGCGTGCTCTACGAGGACGAGTGGATCATCGAGTCCAAGTGGATGAGTGCATGGAATGCCGGAAGCCCCATCGGCACGATGCTGGGAGCCCTCGCCGGCGGTGTCCTCCTTGACCACTATGGCCGCCGTCTCTCTCTCGGGCTGGGGAGTCTCTCCTCGAGCGTGGGCGTTGCAGTCATTTGGGCGTCACAGTACAGCGGAAGTCCTCAGGGCATATTCCTGCTGGGCAAGTTGCTGATGGGGTTGGCCATTGGAGTGGTCGTGACTGCTACGCAGACCTACATGTCTGAGCTTTTGCCGTCGACCTTGCGGGGACCGGTCATTGCGTTCTTCCCTGTTTTCTTTTTGTTGGGCCAGCTCATCTCCGCCGTGATCGTCTTCGCCGCCGAAGACGTGGAAGGGCCGACTTCATATCGGATGTGCATCATTTCGCAATGGCCCTTCTCCGCAGTGCCGCTGATAGTCGCTTTCCTCTTGCCCGAGAGTCCCATTCATCTTGTCCGCCAGGGCAAACTGGAAGCCGCACTCAAAGCACAGAAGCGTCTTGACCGAGCCTGCGAAGATTCCCAAGGCTACATCGAACAGCTTCAGGCTCTCATCCTGCACGAGCAAGAGACCGCTAGTTCCGATGAGAGCAAGTACCTTGACTGCTTCAGGGGTGTGGACAGACGCCGCACCATTATTGTCATGTTCGCAGCCATCATGCCGCAACTCTTTGCATTGCCTATCCTTGGCGACGGCCCTTACTTCTTGCAGATTGCCGGCATGGATTCCGAAAACAGTTTGATCTTTCTCATCTCCGGGATTGCTGGTGGCCTGCTCGGGACCATCATCAGTATGTGGCTGCTCACGTTTGTCGGGCGGAGGACGATTTCGCTCGTAACATTGGCACCAGTGATTTTTCTGTGGTTGGCCAGTAAGTCATGTTTGCCATTCCTCTGGCTATGGCCAGGATCGGTACATGCTGACCAAGTTCTGCAGTGGGCATCGCTGGATGCTTCGATTCCGCCGTGTCACCATGGTGAGTCAACCGACACTGACGAGACCCCTTCCTTGTTCTGAATGCTAAATCTCACTAGGTACGTCGGGGTGACTCTGAACCTGGTCACCTTCGTTATTGCCTTGGGCATCTGGCCAGCGTCGTACGTGATCGGGGGCGAGGCGTCCTCTCTCCGGCTTCGTGCCAGGAGTCAAGGAATCGGATGGGCAACGAATGGACTGGCAAATTTCGTCTTCAGCACCGTCACTCCCTACATCTACAATGCCGACTCGGGCAATCTGCGGTCGAAAATTGGTTTTGTCTGGACGGGACTGTGCGTGATTACGTTTGCGCTGTTCTGGTATCTCGTTCCGGAGATGCTCGGACGTACACCCCTCCAGCTTGACTTGATGTTCGAGCAGAAACTCCCAGCCAGGAAGTTTCGTAAGTGGGAGGGGCAGACCATCGAACTGATGATTGTCGGCACAAAAGCGGACCAGGAATGATGTACAAAGCAGCCAAAAGATCCCAATGATGTAGATTTGGAGTTGTTCATAGTCGCCACCACCGCTGTTTCTGAAGAGCCCACGGGCCTGAATATAGTGAAGCCCAATTCTCTTCATGTTGATCGATGTGGTCAAGTCCTCCCATACTGACATAGTAATCCATTAAAGGAGGAATATCAGAGACGTAGAGGAGCCGTAGAGGAAATGCCAGCAGAGGGTTTCGAGCAAAGTACAATCCGACATCATTGTCCACTGCGCTGCGCCAGTTGCAGCCACAGTAAAGGTAGAGCTGCCGAAATATTCCGCCGACGTGGTGCGATCTGGGGGCCCTGTCCTCCTTAGCATGCACATTATTGCACTGTTCAACGCCGGTGTCATCAACACACAGATATTGAGGTCGAAATTCCGAGCAAGACCAACAAAAAAAAGGGGTCGATTCATGGGAATACTGCTTGGATTCGATCGGTGAAAATTGATCATACATTGTAAGGTTGCTCCTGGACCGGCTTGGGGAATTGTGCAGTGAAATAAGATCCCAGCACCACACATGCAATCTGTTTTCCAGAAAGGCTGCGTGTAGTACATGATGCGTAGTTGACCTGCTGACTTCGGTCGCAAGACAATCGGCGCATGAGATATGCGGCAGTGGCAGGCGCAACCGTAGCCATGTACTTTGAGGCAGGAAGCACCATGCTATGCCAAAGCCTGCGACGGTTCATCCATGGAACTTAGCCACTGGCTTCGCTGTCTGATTCCTATTCAAACATATCGTCGAAGTCCACAGCTTTGGGACGAACCCTGCGACCTTGAGACATGATCGGCACATGCACAGACTTTGCGACAGCCTCCTCCTCTGCTGCTCTGCTCGGTGTTGGCTCCACCTCATTCGACTTTGCGGGAGGCTCGCACTCCTCGGCAGGTGGCGGTGGTGGCGGCGGTGGCGCTGGCTCAGCTTCTTCATCACTGCTATCAGCCATTGGGACGCCGTCAATATTCTCATCAGTCAAAACTGTTTCGCCATCATCATCATCGTCGTCTTCAGCCATCGGTATGCCATCCATGTTCATTTCCACATCACTCTCCTGCGTATCAACACCGGGAATCGTAGGTTTGCCGTGTCCGCCTTCACCGCTCTCGTCCTTCGCGTCAACACTCCGCCAGCGATTTACAGACCTCTCTTTTTCTCTCTTCTCCTCTGCCTCATTTTCTGCCTTTTTCTGTTCCTCTTCTTTGGTCAGTGGCGGATTCAAGAAACTATTTTCAATCTCCCTCATCTTCGCTTCCTCAAAAACGCTCCATCCATCCCATAGCCCAAGAACCACTTGGACTTGTCGTCGCCATTTCTCCGCCCTCAACTTGCCCCATTGGTACTTTTTGGGAAGTTGGCCAAGTTCCTCGAAGGTCTTTTGCTGGAGCAGATGATGCTGGATCAAAGAGCGGTATCGCCACGCGTGGCGGACACCACTCGTGGATGAGGCGGAGAGCAAGTCGGAAATGAGGTAGAGGGCAACTAGAGAGCAGGGACTAGTGTCTTTTGCGGTCTGCTTCTTGTCGGTCGACGTTTCGTCATCATTTTCGGCGCCCAATTGGTGTCTCGGAGTGCCATTCTCATGGCCGTCACCCTCTGAGTCTTCGGATTCATGGAAGTCTCCATCCTTTGGCCGCTTGACACTGTAACGGAATGGTCTGACCGCGTTCTGCGTGATCAGGTCCGCCACTTCATTCGCTCCGGCTCCGGCATGTTCAATCGCAAAACCCGTCACGCGGGCAACGTCACCCTTGCGGAGCTTTGCGTTCGACTCTGGCAAACGAGATAGCAAGTGTACGAGTTTTGCCTTCGCCAGCGGATTGAGGTAGCCTTGACCATCGTTATCCGCGGTGGCACCGGCAGCATCGTCGTCGCCTATTCTCTGGTGATCGCGATATCGTCCAGCCAACCCCGCGCCTCTGTCATCGTCAATGCCTTCTTCGTCAGATGAGTTGTAATCTTCGTCGGAGATGAACTCTTCAATGTGAGTAGTATACTCGAATTTGAGATCCTCCTTCGGTGGCGCCCACGTGCTCTGACCTTCGAAAAGGACGTCCGCATGTGGCTTTCGCGACCCGTACGGAGAGAATGGCTGTCCCTTTCGACGAGATTTCGCATCTGTCAGGATCTCCAACAACCGCCAGCGATAATAGACTGCGCCGGTGGACCTCGAGTTCCATAGCCAAGACCACTGTTCGTTGCGTTGGATCTCCGGCCGAGACATCAGTAGCGCTTCAAACTCCGGACCGTAAGTAAGAAGGTTCTCGATGGTTTTGTGGATCAGGCGAAGCTCTTTTAAGTCGGTTGGGATTTGAACGTTAACTTGAGTTGGAGGCAAATTGTTCCCTGCTGAGCGAGGTCCGTACGGTGTTGAGGAGATATACGACGCTGGTGGCGCGAAACGTCCCGGTCTTTGGCCTGGTGGAGGAGCACGTGATAGGGAGCTGTGTTGAGGGATGAGTTTTGCACCAAAGGGCAGATTGTGGGAATTGAACGAAGGGGTGTTGTTGCTGAGTGAGCCCACACCTGTCAGAGCCGCAGAGGACAAATGGCGAGAGATAGACAGGTTGAAGCCAAAGCCAAGGTATTTGTTCTGCAGGTGTGACACCATGGTGTCTATGTCAGTGGCCGGCGTTTCAGCTGCGAGAGTAACAATTGCCGCCGTGGACTTCCGTTCCGTGCCTGAGCTTGGCGGAGGCGGTAAGATGCGCACGTTCTCAACTGTCAACGGTGAGGGGGCGAACAGGCCTTTGATGATAGCGGGCGACGTCCCGGGAGGGAGAGAGGAAAGGTGTAAGGTCGGTTTTGCCGCGGCCTTCTCCTCGGCATCCTTTGCGTCTTCGTCCTCTTCCCGGCTGAAAGCGCTTGTGTCTCTTTTGCTGCCACCGTCTCTCCGGTCACCATAAGAGAACATCCTATCCCGTCGATCTCGGTCGTGATCTGGATCTCGATCTCGGTCTTGTCGACCCGCATAGTCATCGTAATGCCTCTTCTTTCCAAACCCCGGCGCATGTCCCAAGCTTCCAGGCCCACTCCGTGGCAGAGATGGGCTCGACCCCAGGCTTCCCGGTCCGCTCTTCAGGCCTGAACTTGTGAAATGTCGTTTTCCCGGTCCCGAGGGCCCGAAGCCACCACCACCAACGCCGCCGCCAGCGCCAAAGCCTCCTCTTCCCGGCCTAGGAGTCTGGCTGGATTGTTGATCTCCGTCATCATCAAAGCTCTTAACAAAATCCTCGAGGGCAGCCGCAGTCTCTGCCTTCTCTCGCGCTTTCTTCGCTTCGGCTTCGGCCTTCTGTCGTTCGAAGATTGATTTCTTTGGAGGAGCGGAGAGTTTGGCGGAAATTTCAGGGTCCGAAGGGGTCATCGTGATCGTTTTCCTTGTTCGTTGAGAATATAAGGCGACATATCCTCCCTGCGCCGAAGCTTCAACCTCGCCTGAGTAAATGTGCTCGAGTGAAATGCGGAACCAACAACAGAAGGACAGACACGCAAGGCTGGCGGTTCGCGCTAGCGGCACGGAAAAACCTTCAACCCCGCGCATTCTCAGCCTCACGCGCCTCGCTTTCATGCTTCCGAGCACCTCGAAAGAAAGATGGTCCAGTATGTAACCAGCATGCTGCAAGGCGAGACGACTAGGACTTCCACTGTTTATCTCCGCCTTAGGCCGCACTGCCAAATGCCGAGCTCGCACCTTCGAAACCTCACAGATAATGAATGACCAGTGCTCCCCAACGAATACAACCAAGAGGACGACAACAGCGTGTGAGCGAGCGTTAGATGACTTCTAACCTGACAGCTCCACAATGACTCACACTCAGGACTTGACCTTTGAGAGCAGAGAGCTCAACTCTGAAGGGGCATTTACTGAAGATACCACCGATTAATCGCCCGATATCAATTCCATTCTTGTTCCTATCTACTTACTACCAAGCCATCAGAATCACTCCGATCTCTCAAACGAAAGTCCTATCTCAGCCCTGACGCATCTCGCCAGGCCCAGCCTCTCATCTCCCGACATGTCCCCAAGGATCGAGGCAATGATGCTCGCCGCTGACTACCCGCCCGCTCCAGTACCATCGAGGCAGCCGGCCCCAGCTCAGATGACACCTCATTGACGACGATCAGGTAAAGACAGGACTCACCATGAGAAGACCCAAGAACCTTGCAAGCCATGACCGTAATACCTCACCGCCATCAACTTTCGCCCTTCCACCGCGATCCGCCATATACCCCCTACCATCTAATTTGCAATCTACATCTCCAGTCCCCTCTCAATCACTTCCTCTCCCACCACGATGCCCCAGCAGCTGCCTCGTCCGCTTGCCTCCACACCCAATCGAGGCTCCCCCCCTCATCGCCGCTCTTCCTGTTGTGGCGCTGCCCATTTGTCCGTTCGGTTGTTTCCTCATGAATTGTTGCCTTGCCTGTTATTCTCCACTCGGCTGTTGCCGTTGCAGTTGCTGTGCAAACTGTGCTCCCCCAAGCATCGCCCCAGACCTGGCGCGTATCATGGCCCTGTGACCTCCCAGCTTGGTCACCCGCCACGAAAGGTCTGAAACTCCCAAACGCATCGGCAAGACCACTGACTTCGTCGTCGCATTTCTTTTTATCCCGGCCGCCGATGGACAGAATGTTGCGGGAATCCGAGCTGGTTGAAGACTTGTCCCGAGTGGAGTTGTTTGTTCTGGTTGGTTGAGTATTGCCGCTTGAGAAGTTGTAGGTGGAGTGGCATGACGGGGCCATTGTTGCGATGGGGTGTGTTTTGCAGCGTTGTACGAATGGGCTCGTTGGTTCTCCGTTAGAGATGCGACTGTAAGTCAAAGGGGTGTGGTTGTAGCTGTGGTTGTGGTTGTTCCTCTGATAGATGTGCTTCACTCTCGCTCGATGTTCGATAACCCCCAATACCATTGCTAACGAGGCAAACCACGTCCACCTCTATATACGAATTGAAAGGTACGACTTTCCGCAGGCCAAAGAGATGGACAAACCCATATTCAGATCCAGACAGACCCGTATTCAGATCAAGACAAACCCGAATTCAGATCAAGGCAGACTCATATCCAGATCCAGACAGACCCGTATTCCGATCCAGACCGAAACCCCAGCGTCTCGTACCTCTGTTTTCGCATCCATGTACTGCCTCACGCATGTATGGATCGTAGAAGCGCCCACCCACGTTCCGCAAGACCAACAAAGCATGTAGCCAGAGACACATAAAGACCTCTCTAGCTACAGTAGCCAGACACATCCTCCTGTCCCAGCGTATGTACGCTCGACGGATAAGACATCAGTGGCGCATAAAGACATAAGAGACATAAGAGACAATCCTTCCATCTCGGCGAAGTAATTATGCTCAACAGACAAATTCGAGACATTACATTCACATCCACCCTCATCTTCAACCTGGCCGAGGCAGAGATAGAGACAGATGCACAGACAGAGATATAGATTGAGATTGAGATTAAGATAGGCAAATAGCAATGCCCCAAATGGTAATTAATCATGCCGCAGACGCCCGAGACTCCCCCTCCAAGCGACACATCAGTAAGACATTGACCAAGACACGCACATATGAGATCGGTGACCAGCTAACTAGCCAGTGAACCAACCAAGAGCCAAACGGACTCTTTCGGGAGGCCAATTGAACTCCCTGCGGACGAAGCAAGAGGTCAGTGCGGATCAAGCGTACGGGAGTATTGAGGGAGTGTGTGTTGTCCCAGGAGATGAGGGTGACAGGTTGGTAGAGTCTGCTGCTGGGGGATGTTAATCATTGTGCAAGGGGCGGGTTTAGGGAATCATTTGCAGAGTTGAGGGATCGATAGGGAGAGATGTCAGGGTCTGTGATACGGCTGTGTGAACTACTGTACCCTTGGTCGAGGAGGACGTAGTATAGGAGGGGAGGCGTTGCGTGTTTGGGCACAATATACTTGCTGAGGAGGATACAATTGCTCCTCGTGAACAGATTTGCGGGCAAGCCTGTAGAGCACGATTTCCTCTTACAATGGAGGAGGTAGACAAACAGAAGTAGGTTGGCGGGGGATTCGACAATACAGAGTAAGGAATGCATCAACCAAAAAGGTCAACCTCTGATAAACTCAAAACACTCCATTTAGTGGATTCTTGTTACTCGAAACGAACGGTGCAAATGCGACAGATATCTTGGTGCTTTTTCTTGCCCCGAACCCATAGCCCCAGCTATATCCCAGCCTCATAACCCGTCCCAGCGTATACCACAACCCGTATTTTCGGTGGTCCGCACCAGCTGCATAGAGCAGACCCGGATTGGGGTCCTACACCTGCTCCATACTGTCCTTGCCCGGCTCTCCCTCGGGTAACATATTCCTCAAGACGCCGGACTCTTCCGGCGTCGCTGTCTTCTCCAGTGGAGCAGTATCCCCCTTAGAACTGGCGGTGGTCTGCTTGCTGACGGGGATCGCATCAGTAGTCGGATCCGGTTCTTCTCTCTCCAGTTCCGGGCCAGACGCCTCGCCGCTGCTTTCAGTCGTGCGCTGAGAAAGATCAACACCTTCGCGGCCGTTGTCATCAGCCTCGTCCATGGCCTGCTTCTCGCCCGACTCATTCCTACTCGGTGCAATGCTTAGTGGGTTGGATTTCTCCTGCGTTGGAGTTCCTAGGGTGGGTTCAGGATCCGCAAGGTTGCCAACAACAATTGACGGCCCCTCGGCCTCCTTCTCGGAGTCCTCCAACTCTGCGTGATCGGTGGTGTCAAGACTCGGTGGCAATGGTGCATCAGCTGCTGTTGAGTTTTCAACCTGCTCTGCTTTCTTTTCTGAGAGGCCAGTGTTGGGAGTAGCGTCCACATCCGGCACAGGGGCACTGTCGGACGATGGGACATTCAGTTCCCCCTCGTCAATGGTCCACAGTGATCGTGGTGCGACCATTGCGAATCCCACCGACTTGACTGGAGCAGCCGGCGATTTAGCTGGGGCCCTCCGTTGCGGACCTCGAGCTCTTCCCTTGCGGGCGTCGTCTAGAGGTTTCGCCTCTTCCACGACTGGTTCTGATTCCTTCTCCTTCTCCTTAGGCGGTCCCAGTCCCAATTTCTGGTTGAGATCATTCATGAAGTTCCCCCTCAGGCTCGCAATTTTACTGCTTGCACTAGGTCTGGCCGGAATCTGAGGCTTGGCTTTCGCGATGGTAGGCGAGATCCTCTCCTGCTCCGCGGGACCTGCAGCTTCGCCGGAAAGTGTTTTTGTGGGTGCATCCGCTGCAGGTTTCTTTGCCGGCCGGGTTGGAATTTGAGGCTTTGGCCGTCCAGGGATGCTTGGAACTTTCTTGAGAGTTGGGGACGGCGGTGCAGCTAGCGCGGGCACAGCATAAGTAGCCTTGGGTGGTCGCGGCGGAATGCTTGGTGCAACCTGGGCGGATGATGCGCCTTCTCCTAACCTGCTCTTAGCTGGGCGTGGAGGGACGGTCGGCTTGGTGGTATCCACAGGCGAGGCCTCCTCTTCTTCTGCCTCTCTCGGTCGAGGGGTGATTACAGTGACAAGATGATGGCTGTCTGGGCTATCCTCCCAGATATCTTGGCTGGGAAATCTAGGAACCATTCCAGGTCTAGTGGGCATGTCGTCACGGAGATGCGGTGCGAAACGTGACTTGGCGAGTCTCTCATCCTTCGGTATCAGTTTGGCCTTCTCTGCTTCCGACACCTCCTCCTTCCGCGCTGATTCTGCGTCTGGAGACTCGAATGTCTTAGATGGAGGAGCTTCCTCGGGTTTAGCAGGGAGATCGGGGGTTGACACAGTTGCGGAGTAATGGTGGCTGCTGGGCGTATCTTCCCAGATGTCCTGACTGGGGAAACGCTGTTTGAGAGCATCTGGCCTTGGCTTGAACCGTTCCGCATGGTTGATGGGCTTGTGGTCGTCATCGTCGGGGAACAGAGGCTCGTACTCGTGCACGTCTTCCAGCGGGGTGTGCATCCTTTCTTGCTCTTCGTGATGTGAGATAAAGCGAGACAGAGAATGCGAGGCGCTATGGAGATTGTACATGCTGGTCGGTCTGCTCGATGGCCGAGAGCCGGGTGTGACAGCACCGCTTTCGGGTTCCAGACTTCCCCGTCGTTCCTGCTTGGGCGAGACTGCTGGTCTGAGATCTTCCGTGCCCGCATCCTTCGCGACTTCGTCTGCGGCCAGAATCGGCACGGTATAGCCATGCTCAACGAGGTGATCGTCTTCTTGAGTCGGGTGAGAAACAAAAGGGCGAGCATCGACTGTCTCATTCAAGCTTTCTTCACCGCCCGTGATTTTGTTGAAGCGGCGCTCGGTGGGTATGTGGGTGTCTCCCTCTTGCTCACTGTCAACAGCGTCGAGATCGTCAGGCTTACCCGAGATTGATAGTCTACTACGGCGAACCTCGGCTGGAATGCTATCATCGGCTGGGAAGCTGGCCTTCCTGAGAGGAGATTCGAGCGCGGGCTGAGAGGTGTTGGTCACAGTCCTTGCGAGACTGTTGGGGGTGCCCTGTTGTGACCTTGTGATATAAAGATCCGACGCAAGATATCCGATCTGCTCGTCGGGATACGACGGTGTTGCTCCTGATGTACCTGGCAGTAAAAGTTAGCAATTGACATTGTTGCTTGCCTCGTACAACCTACCAAGGCCCGACCCGCGGCTGGCAGTTTCACGGACTATCTTGTTTAGATCGTCGCTACTCAGAGCGAAAGCGCCACGACCGCTTCCAATGCTTTCATATACTCCGTGACCGTGTGTCTCCTCGATTTGAGCAGCCTCGGGGTGTTTGGAGTACCAATCTCTTTCGAATCTGTCCTGGGGAGCAACACCGTGACCGTGAAGGCCATAGCTGCCGGGTGGAGTGAAGATCTCTCTACTGGTTCTCGCTCGCGAGTGGCCAGGCCGCTTCTTGTCACCGTTGGTGCCTGTATGAGCCGGACTCAGACCAGGTGCGGGGGAGGGCGCCTGCACATCTCCCAACAATGGGTTGATAGGCACACGGAGGCCAAGCTCAGCAGGTCCAGTCTCTTCGTCTCCAAAGACCGAGGAGCGGCGCTCGCCGGCGGCTGCAGAAGTAGGGCGAGAGAAACTACCTCTCGTCCGCACTTGCCGCAGGCCCTCACCATCTTCCTGCGAAGGAGTTGAAGGCTTGCCTAGACCATGAACAGCAGCCTGGCCGGAGTCAGTCCTTGTGACAGCCTGTACCTGCGCCGTGGCACTGGACTTTGGGAGAGATGGTTTTGGAGCATGCAGGTGCAGGTCCTGCGCGATGTTCCTGGTCTGGGCTGCGGCATCGACAGCCAAAGCAGAAACGGGTGGCTGCTGATCTGTTTGCATGTCCATGATGTCCGCATATTCCATCCCCTCCTGGCCGATCGAGGGAAGATTTTGCACGCTAGGCCGGCGTGGCAGTGCTTCGGTGGCCTTCTCGTTGGTCTTGTGACGGGAGGCATTGGCTGACCACGGCTCGTTGAGAGGTGAGCGAGGAAAGTTGCCGGGTGAAACCGAGCGATCGAGACGTTTGTTTATGGGACGGGGAGGGATGTCAGGGAGCGTGCCCACGCCATGGGCGGCAGCAGCCTGTTGGACTCGAGCAGGGCGTGGAGGAACCGATGGAGCGACTTGGGCGGCCGACATGATGGGCAATCTAATGCTTGATGTCGACTGTGCAACGGGGCGGTTTTAGCACCAGTACAACAGCATCAATACAGCAGAAAGCAGAGCAGGTGGGATGTTGGGATCGGCGGTGTTCAAGATGGCAATGACGATAAGGGCGCCGCGAGGGCTGGAATTGTTGGAGAAGCTACGTACCTTTTGGGGTAGGGATACAAAGGAAATCAATGGGAAAGGAAACTCGGCAAGATAATGCACTGCGGTTAGATAGCAAAAGGTGTTGATTCAATAGTGTGAGACCGTCGAATGCAAGCGAGAAGAGAGTTTGTATTTGGAGTGAGATGTTTTTCGCTGCTTTGAGCCAGCTGCCGGACTGAGGCAGGAACTTGAACGTGGAAAAGCAGGAACCAAACACTGCGGCCGAGGATGCCACCCCTAATTGCCCTACGACACCTCTCTCACCGATCACAGATCACGAGTCACGCCTTCCGGGCTGATGATGCACGGCTGCCACCCTGGGATTCCATGCCCGTTGGTAACTGGCTCGTCGCCCGTCACCGCCCCTGCGGGTGAGAAGACTGCTAGGCTTACGTAGGCATAGTTGCGCCTCAATCCTCACGATCCGGGCTAGGCGGGGTACGTTCGCGTGCTCATACGTGCCTTATGAACAAATCTGAGCGTCTTTTGCCAGTCAGAAGACAAGCAGCAAAAAGCAAATCTGATGCCGTTGGGTAATCGCATGCGGTTAGCACTTGGGTCAGATGAAAGAAATGCCCTCCGCGTCATTGGCGGGCGGGCTTTTGACTCAGGAACTGAGGAACGTGGCCACTCACCTTTGAGAGCCATTCCCACCGGATGACGTGGTGCATACCTGGTCCTCGCGATCGTTGTTCAACCACTTCTCGATCGATCGCATATGAAAGTCCGGTTTTCTTTTCCATTATGCTTGGTCTATGCTGTTTCATCGACGGCTGGAAATGATATAGAAGCGGCCAAAACCACGGGCGCTTCTTATATCTCGAAGGTGTCCTAGATGGAGAGCAAAAAAAGCCAAGGTAAGGGCGCCGACATGGCTTTTCAAGTTCCCGACGAGTTTCTCGATGTCCATGCCCTCCTGAACCTGCAGGTACGTACGAGTACCTCGGGTCACCCCGCAGATGGCATGTTTTGAGACATCTGCAGCGAGAACAATTGATCGTTTAGTCATATCTAGGAGCTGCGGCTTCTTGCAAAGCAACACGATAGGAGAGCAGAAGTATAGAGGTGATGTGCCAGCAACATACAACCTCTGCGGCAGCCCCTATGCCATAAATCATCAAAGAGGTCTGATAGCAATAGTCTTACACGGTCTGGTCAGTGAAGACTGCGCCTCTCGACGACGCGCTTGGGGGAACAAACCCGCAGTGGACCTCGACAGGTTTCGTGAGCAGGACTGAATGAATGAGCCATTTTGCGCCTGCTCCACATGGCCCAGAGGGGAAGTTTCGTCAGGTTACGAGTAGATAGATACTTCATGCCGACTCGGCATTATGTACATTTTGAGATAGCGGAACTCCTCAGGCGCTCTTCCTCGAGTGTCTGGCGTCTTCGACTCAGCTAATCATCTCGATCTTTTGTTAATTCCCGGGTTGTACTAGCCTTCCCCGCATTTTCGTCTGGACATATGGCTCGGTCCAGACCACGTACGAGTCGAGGGAGTGCTCGCGGGAAGGTTCATGTGCCTGGATGGCGTGACCGCAAAACCTTTTCTGAATGACTGCCAAAGTCTTCGCCGCAATGCTCTGAGAACGTCTCGGTACGGCGGGCTGTTTCTGTGCCGGCCCTTGTTCCGCGATCCATCTAGTCTAGCAATCTATGGACACAGTACCTGGGAGCTCGCCTGCTTCATCCCCGTAGAAAAGAGCTGCTCTACGCGGCGACAAAACGGAAATATGTCCAAGGTCAAACATGGCACTGTTACGACATCTCTTCACCATTGACGATTCAGGACTCGAGAATTGCCGTCTTTCATCGCAGTCGCGGTCCGGCTGCTCGCATTCAGGGCCTCCTTTCCACTGGTCTCGACCCGGCCTCCCAGCTCAGTCTTCCCACCAGTCATCCGTCTTCCAACAACCACGCTGCCGTTGGTCTTCTGCTTGCCGAATAGCTGTGCACCGTCCACTAGTCGTCTCTCGGTATTCTGCCGACCGTTGACAAAGTCAGGGTAGTTGAGGGTCAGCTCTACAGAGCCATTGACGAGGTGATCGACCGCTTCGACGCCAAGCATGAATGAGTGGTCCTGGTTGCCGACCTCGTACTTCCAGGATCCAAAGCGGCCACGACTCCAGATACCCTTCTCCTGCAGGTAAGGCAACATCTGTTTGAGGGCCCCATCCCGCTCCAAGCTCGGAGTGGGGTACCCGTGATCGAAGCGACGGTGGTAAGTTGAAACGATCTCGTCGTCAGGTTTGAGCATTTCGGTGTTGACAAGACCTTGGATACAATCTTTGAGAAGGGTCTCCTGGTTGACGGGCTTCATACTGGATTCGGAGACTTCCAGCATGATCGACCAGTACGGGCCTTCTTTGGCCTGCATGCTTTGTCTTCGGGATCCGTTTGCGAGCTGAAGTGTCGGGAGCTTAACGTCCTTCTGTGGTTGGTTGTAAGGGGAGTAATTGGAGAAGATAGTCGCTCGGTAGAAGGGGCAGTTATCCTCAGGGAAGTAGAGCCAGCACTTGTCGCCAATCCGCTCAGGTCGCGAACCTCTAATACCTACGCCGATGACATGAGTGCTGCTGTAGAACAAATTTTTAGACAGGCCGATGAGTTTCTCGTCTTGCATGGCTTCGGCTAAGAAGTCAACTGCCATGGTGCTGACAAGGCGTTCGTAGCGGATAGTGGTGCCATCTTCCAAGAGCACTTGCTGTTTGTCCGCATCGACTGTCTTCACCGTCCCCTTCTTGCCGAAGCGCTTCTTCTCGTCTGGAAGAGTCTTCGCCACGGCGATCCAGATGCCGCCGGTGCCATCCCGGGCAGGGAACCTGAAGGTAGCGTTGGGTCCCCAGTTACCCGCGACCTTGTTTAGAATAACATTCTTGGTCACAGCCTTCAGGTTGGGAGCAGCAACACGTTCACCCATCCATTCAGCTTGCATCTGCACCGTTGATCAGAGACGCAGTATAGCCAGTTCCTAGAATCCACTCACCTTCGTGGTTGGTACCGCCCAGACCTTGAAATTGTAAGGCCTCATGAAGAGATCGCAAAGGCCGACGCCTTGGTTCCGCACAAGCCACTCGTCAAAGTTCTTGGGCTTTGTGTTTGCAACTCTTGCTTCCATGGCAGCGTCGATCAAACCCTCCATGCATACCACTTGGTCCTCCTTAGGCAGCATGGAGATATTGTTCTGGAAGGGATATGGTACCCATAGTCCTTTGCAGCGGACGTAGGATATTCTCTGGTGTGTATACCAGTCGTCTTCGCTCGGAAGGGCCTCGTCGATGCAGTCATCGAAGTACTTGTAGTGGGAGAAGATGACGTGACCGCCGACATCGTAGAGCTGAATCGCAATTAGCCATGCCACTCTGAGCTTCGCGCATGGTTGCACACACAAATCCTTCCTTGGTCACATCAGTAGAGGCAAGACCTCCCGGAGTCTCGTTTGAGTCGATTATCATCCACGAGGGACCGTCCTAAAATGCGATTAACTGTTGAATCACCGTCGCGCATGAGGCACACACAATCTGATTGAGTCTTTTTGCAGCGCCCAAGCCAGTTGGACCAGCGCCAATGACTAGGATATCGACTGAACTGTAGGACGCATATTAGTTGCGGTGAGGGGTGGATTTGGACGAAGTCGCATACATATCAGGCATTGTGGGCAAGTCTTCTGAATGCAAAGCCGTAAATGAGTGTGAAGACAGGACGCGGCGCAGTAGACTGTCTGCACAACACCTACTGGTGACGCTGAATATTTACAGAGAGACGGGGTGAACGAGGACAGTGTTTGACACCCACACACCTCATGCATTCCAAACGAGAGCCGCGCCACCAGAAGAAGTTGACGGCTGCTCACACTTGGAGACGCGGCGCAGGGTCTTGGCAGGGGACCATCTCCCCACCAACCAACCCTTACAATCCTCTGTGTCAGGACTCTACGGAGTAAATCTATGCGGGTACCACCCAGCTTAGGGCACAAAAAGCATCAACTTGGACACGGCTAAAGAACACAGTGGCTTACTCGTAAGCATGGGGAGCGCGATCAGCATCGGGTGTCGCAGCCTTGCATCCAGGGGCTGGCATGCTCCTGAACAGCGCATGGAGTACTCCGTAGATTTCACCATTTCCCGTCCTGCAACCTGATCCAATCCATCTGCCCATGTGCTCACAGCGGTCTATTTTCTACGTGTCGGAGTTATAGTCGCTGGTGACTGAGTAGCCAGGAAGCGGCGTAGCACACAGCCAAACTTGGTGTGGTCAATGACGGTTTGATTCACTTGCGGCTCCATAATCGGAGACGTCATCCGCAGGAGGGCTTCAGATGCTCGCCTGCGGTGTCGGTGCCAACATGGTGGCCGATGACAGGAGAAAATTTTACGATTTCCGGTCAATATTGAGCGGACAATGTGGTGCCAAACACAGACTCCGGTCCGTGTTAACTCGAGTCCGCTGTCACCCTCCCAGCGCATACCAAGGTGACTCAGTCTAAGGCCGCGACTACTCGTAGGATGGGAGGATGGAAACTGGAGAATGATGAACTCTTGAGGATAAATGGGAAGAACACGGTTGATAGGGTGTGCCCCCCTATTGGCTGACGAGTCATCATGATCAGGTCGATTGCCGTAAAGTGGCTGTGCATGGGAGATTAGGCAGTTTTAGAGGACCGCTCAACCCCAGCGGAAATCTCAGGAGAATTTTTGGCCTTGCGGACTGATCCCTGGCACTTGGACGTTCACGCGCTTGTCGCCGATCGTGAATTGCCAACCTGCGTCTGGTAGAGTACCATCTCAACTTTTTGAATCGGCATCTGCTTTGTGGCCGCGCTCTCTTTTGTTCCCCTCGCGCTGCGTTGGATATCTCGATAGAACTGGCTCTCCTCAAGAGTTCGAACGGCATTTCCAAGTTCCTGCAGCCGACGACCTTTTCGCGGTCATCGGGACCCTTCTCCTTTCAGGACTTTCTCACCCACTCTCGTCCTCTATCACCCCGACTGCTACCGACCACCGGCACCATGGCGGACGCCGAGAAGAAAGTGCGCGTGTCTGGCGAACAAGCGAGAGTAGAGCCGGCGGCGTCTTCTGCTTCAATACTGCCGACAACAGAGAAACCTCTGCCCCCGAAACCTTCGTTGCACCCGGCCTTCTATGTGGTGTAAGTCGCGTATGTGCCAAGGGCGTCCACCGGCTAACGATCTCGAAGGACATGGATCTGCTTCAGCGGCGGCGTGATCTTATTCAACAAGTGGCTACTGGACACACTCGGATTCAAATTCCCTATCACTCTGACAGCATGGCATATGCTGTTTGCCACCTTCATGACCCAGCTCCTTGCGCGAACCACCTCTCTCCTCGACGGCCGCAAGACCGTCAAGATGACCGGCAAGGTCTACCTTAGAGCTATCCTCCCCATCGGATTTTTTTTCAGCTTGAGCTTGATCTGCGGAAATAAGGCGTACCTCTATCTGAGCGTCGCCTTCATCCAGATGCTGAAAGTGAGTTGAAATTCAGGCGAAAGAGAAAGGGCAGACACTGACACATGGGATAGGCCTGTATGCCGGTTGCGGTTCTTCTGACTACGTGGGCAATGGGCGTGGCGCCTCCGAGCCTGAAGACGTTGGGAAATGTGTCGTTCATCGTTGTCGGCGTGGTCATTGCGTCCTACGGGTCCATCGAGTTCAATCTAACGGGCTTCTTGTACCAAGCCGGCGGTATCACATTCGAGGCCACCCGATTAGTGCTCGTTCAACGTCTCCTCAGCTCGGCGGAATACAAGATGGATCCACTGGTCTCACTCTACTACTTCGCGCCAGTCTGCGCCGTCATGAACGGTGTGACAGCCCTGATCGTCGAGCTCCCCTCGATGAGCATGAAGAATGTTTACGACGTTGGTATCTTCACGCTGGTGGCTAATGCCATGGTCGCTTTCCTTCTCAATGTCTCTGTTGTCTTCCTGGTAAGTCGGGATCCTCCAAAGCCACATAACCCTGCATCCCTGTGTTGTGGTGTCCCCTTCTAACAGGGAGTAGATTGGGAAAACCTCTTCGCTTGTCCTCACGTTGTGCGGCATTCTTAAGGATATCCTTCTGGTGGCCGCTTCCATGTTGATCTGGGGCACGCCTGTTACAAACCTGCAATTTTTCGGCTATTCGATTGCCCTGGGAGGCATGCTCTACTACAGACTGGGCGCCGAGCAGCTCAAAGGGCATCTCCAACAGGCAGGACGCTCTTGGTCTGAGTTCGGCGTCCAGAGACCCGCCTTGCGCAAAGCACTTGTTTTCGGACTGGTTCTCCTTACCATCTTCCTGTTACTGGGCGGTTTGGCTCCGACATACGCACCAGCACAGACCAAGAATCTGAAGGACATATTCAGCACTGGGCTCGGCACATGAACGACCTTGGAGGATGCAGGAGATATCAACCATGGGGAGGAACCCTCTACACCAGGGATCGACTCGTACAGGAGACTGGCAAATTCGCAGCACATGGACTTTGCAACTGTACGATATTCAACGCACAGTCACGGAGGTTGGATCGGCATGGCAAATGTTAGAACAGATTGCGGTTTATTACTTGGCTGTTGCACTTCAGCGGAGTTCTACGGGAAGCTCTTCAGCTGGTGACATACTAATCATGTTGGCATTGGACACTGCCAGATCGTACGAGGTCTTTCGCAGGAGGCTGGGAGAGGGTGTGCGATAAGCATGTGGCAGTCACAGAAGGCCTGTGCCCGTGCTCAGAACTGCGCTGCAGCGCCGTAGTAGAGAAGGCGAAATGGCGTGCGAGCGCGCTCTTAGCGGGCGCCCAGCCTGTTAGGCTTGCTCTTCCCCACACTCTTTCTTGCCCGTCTTCGGTTGAACGCATCGAGAACTCTGTGCACGTCCAGGCATCAGAGGCTGATCCGCCAGGTGTGGATTGGCTGGCTGGGCAATTAAGGCCAGGCAAGCAAGAGCCTGCGAGTCTGCAGCTGGACCCTGACTTGCCGTTCGAGGGCTCCATAGCTTATCCAACGCCAGTGGGTTTCGCCTTACGGGTCCGATTTTCAGGTATGGTTTGCCTGCGATTTGTGCACACCGAACCCGCTGTGGATCGGATACCGTAAAATGTGCTTGCTTATGCAGATGCCATGCAGCTCACGCCTCAATCGACTCGTTCCAATGGCCTTTGCCCGATCACGGTTGCGTTCCTGGCAATCCTGGTGCGTGACCTTGCGACTTTACTGCTTTTAGGCGCTCTCGTCGCCAAAAGGCATCCCGAATTCTGATGTATCCCTGCCCGTTGCCGTGAAGCCGCCGCTCAGACCTCGCGTCTTGTCAGGATCCACCACTTACACCATAGCTACCGACAGGGAATCAGTAGACCGCAAAATCCCCAGATTCTGGCTTTTCGCTGCGGTTCTCTCAGCTTGCGACCTTGCCTCATTCTGTTCCAGCTCTCTCGCTCAAATACCTTCCTTCTCGCTGCCCTGATCCATCTTCTGTTGACTACCACGACTACTTTGGCTTCACTTGGTCGCTGCCTCTCCTATACCTGAGGTTTCCAGCCTGCTCCCTCACCTCATCCGTGCTTTACTGGACTTGGCTTCACTTCGGCGCATACCTACATCAGCTGTCAGCTGCAGCCATCACTGCCGCCGCATCTATCGTTCGGATCAATATCATTTGGCAGTTATCGCATATTTTTGAACCCCATTGCGAACATGTCATTTGTCCCTCCGGAACAGCAACAGCTACCGACTCCTTCTGACACACCCAAGGCTATGGACCAGGACGAGCCTTCGCCAGTCTCATATGCCAACCACTCAACTGCCTACACCCCAGTTGACAGCATGACGCCCATTTCGACAAACCCATCGCGGAAGCGATCACGAGATGAAACTGCCTTTGACGCGGAAGTGGACGGCTCTTATTTCGCTTCAGTCGCGACCCCAGCACCAATACCGGAGGAGGAACCAATCTACGGTGAAGGCATGGTGTTACTGAACCCGAAGACCGGTATATCAGTTTCTGCCGAGAGCCAGACAGGCACCTGGTACGAGGAGAAGGCAGACGAGACGGCACTCAAGGAAGAAATCACTGCCGCTTACAGTCGGCCAAAGATGCCAACCAGCCGAAAATCCGTCAGATTGTCCCAGGCGTCGATTCGTCTTCCCCTCGATACTGGTGTCGCCTCGGCGCCAGCCAGCCCCCCCAAAACAGCCGTTGATCGACCAGAATTTGACGAGGCGACAATCGCGTTGGGTGTCGGATGGACCAAGATGGAATCCGAAAGCGAGTCTCTGCAGACAGCGGCGAGAGGCTGGGCAAGATATATCGACAACCACTATTCTAGAGCTATCCACGGCGCACAATTCCTCCTGAGAAATGCAGGCCTTGATGCGTATCTTGTCGGATGTCAAGAGGGCTTTTTCCTCTTCACGGAAAGTTTGTTGGAAGGAAAGCTTGTTGGTAGAACTTGGGAGACATGTCTTCAAAACCTGAGATCTCAGCCTATGGTGTTTGAGGGTGAAGAGGTCTTGCGAGCGGAGAGAACACCCGGTCCAGAAGCTATTCAACCACAACTCCCGCAGCAATCGCAGGTGGAAAATTGGGCCGACTACAATCGGTTTGATAGTCCACAGCCGGTTGCTGTTCCGGGTGGAGGTATGGATCTTGACTGAGCGACAGCTTCTCTGCAGGCGCGAGCTCTCAGATCAGCAGTGGTCTAGACCGCCACTTCCTCGGGGAAACCGGCCATGAACCGTAATCAGCGCTGATTCAGCTGAATGAGGTGCTTGAAAATACGGTGCCCAGTTCCCAACTCCGAGCTGGGATCAGCAGATTATCCGAGGAGCTTGGCATCCGGGCCTGGGCTGTGTGGCCATCGCGAAGATACAACAAGGGCGCACCCCGTGAGACGCTGGCAGAGGGTGAGTTGGAGAGAGTTCGGCCGTGCATGTGCCGGATCATACTGCTGGCTACACACTTGATACAACGACAATGCGAATGTGCCTGCTCCAACCACATCTCAGGACTTGCCGCACTAGCGCTGATCCACCATATTGCGGGCATACGTGCTTGATGGAAATACCACAAGCCGGGAGGGGACCCACGACGCTATCTCACGCAAGCATACAAAGGCCGACGCTTTTTTCGACTAGTATCTATCCCAGAACATATTCCATCTCGAACACTTCTACCTCAACGTTCTGCACATCAGCCACGGCAGTGCTTTTCTCGCCACTCTCGACGCATATCCAAGTTTTGCCGCCCCCTGCGTCTTTGCCGCCAAAGGCCGAGACACTGTTCGTCGCCTCGCCCATTTGTCTAAACGCCTTGTGCTGTTTTTGCACTACAGCACTTAGGTCCCATCCGCCAGCACCACCTGGGCCCTGGTAGCTGCTTTCCCACTTCGATTCCCAGCCCGCCACATCTGACTCAGGAATGTTGTACACCCTGACCCTCAGCTTCTTAGGTCTTCCTGCAGTACTTCCGAGCACGCCAACCTCGCCGTCGATGTGCCGCACGACATCTACTCTCACATACTGGCCGATACTCTTGGCCAGAGTTACCGCGTCCGGAGTTGACAGGAATTTGATGTGGTCGTCGCCGCTTTGCCAGCCGCCGACGAGATAATATAGATCCTGGTCCGTTGAGGCAACGGCGTGATACAGCTGGAAGGGAACCCCATTTGCGGCCTCGGTCGCCAAGTTGCACGCGCGGGTCCACGTCGAGGTGAAGGAGTCAGGTACGTTGGAGGAGAAGGAGGGATGGAGGCGCACGGTTGCGATCTCGATTAAGGGCATCGTGAAGGGTGCGGTGTCGGAGCTCGAGTCCGTTTATCCAGACAGGATGTGAGGTTGAAGGTTGCGAGCGAGAACAGAAGCTCTTGAAGAGATGAAGAGATCTCATCATTGACATGAGGACGTGGAGCTCTTATATACACGACAGCACTCCACTGAGCTCTGCATTTACGAATCCTCTGCTATAGCATACATAAAACCCATCAAATTATCCGCGGCCCCTTGGGCTTCAAAAACTACGTCCTTCAGGATAATGATAGCCACCATGAGAAGGAAAACCAAGAGAGCGAGCTGCGATCGACATTACATATACCCTATCCAGCAATGGCCCTCAATGCCATGTAAGCGAAAGGATTACCTATATTGCTGTGCTGACGCTGGGGTCGGTAGGTGGTCGTCTCAAGTGGGCTGACAGCGTGACAGTCTGAGAGAGTGCGCCAACTAGGCTCAATGGATGAACGTACAACAGGCGCACGCGGCACCGAAGGCTACTTCGCAGCATTGAACCATAGGCGTACTTATCTGTCAGCGAGCACTAGGCGTCCGGCGTCCGGCGCTCCTCGGCAGATGTTCGGCTTTCGGAGATTCTTTCCTCCGTGCTGATTAAATGCTCATCAGCCCGGACATCCTCCCCATACGTTTCCTCTTCCTTCAGCCAGTCGCACGATGCCTGAGCTAGTAATCACCTCTAAACCCTCGGAGGATGACTGGCATGGTGTTACCGATCCGAAGACGCGGAAGAAGATCCAGGACAAGCTGGCTCAACGAGCGAGACGTGGGTGCTCCTTTCGATCCTGTCTGTCCTCAGTGGGTTGTCGCAATGGCTGTCTGAACAAGCTTCCCGCTCAGGTGGGCGGCTCACTCTATGGCACAGCGGCGATGTTTGTTGAATTGAGCAGCCGGCAACTTTGACACCGTAACCGCTGCGGTAGGGATTATGAACGCAAGTTGTGCTAATTGATCATGCTCTGACAGGGACACGCCTCCGAGAAGCAAAAAGACAGAATTCACAGCCGACGAGCCAACGAGCTCAAGAGAAGACGAGCCATGCCAGCCAAATGAGCCAAATGGATCAGTACCAATATCACACATCAGGAGTCAATGGTCATCTCGACCTTCCCAATGGCCTCGAGGAACTTGCCCTTGCTTCACCCTTGTGTCGAAAATGCTCATCTCCGATTACACCCATAGGACAGGGCCCCGACATTGGCTATGAACTTTGTCCTTCCATGACGGTCCTCTCTGCCATGTACATCAACGGCATTATCCTGGGTCTCACGAGCTGTACCGTTGTCCCAAAGACGTCGTCACCCACGGGTCCAGACGTTCCGTTCTCTTTACAACCCACCTTTCTCCAGCTGACCACCATACATCAACCCGGCATTGACCGCTTTCCATTTCCTAAGATGCGGGACAACATGATCAGTATGCACACCACCATTGACGAGGAGGAATTTGTGCGCGACCTGTGCACTCAGCCAAGTTTCACCATTACGACTGGCATGGCTCCATGGGACCCGAAAGCATGGAAGATTGAAAGATATTTCGCGGCTAAATGGGGCTTTTTATTTTATTGATACTTCCAAAGCTCCCCGCGAAACAAGTTGATCGCCTCTTCACAATGACTACGTCTTACCTGACATGCCGGACCGCCTCTGAGTCATCCAATGCCTTGAAATGGTTCAAACGCAATATCTGGAAAACAGTTATGAATTTTCTGCTTCACAAAGTCACACACAGTTGGACAGCGTGGCTATATCCGCATTCTGTGTCATCATAGCTAACTAGGTGCCGGATCGGCAATAGCAAATGCAAGATGTTTATTACCCCCCGCTGCCGAAGCCTTGACAGTTCAACGGCAACCCAGGGTCGACAGACTGGATCAGTACTTTTCGGCAACCTTCACGATCCAATCGGCAACCTCCTCCGGGTGGCGAGCCATTGGACAATGGTCCCGTGCAATGGTGGTGACATCGACTTTCCTGCCACTCTCTCTTTCAATCATGTCGATACCTGCTCTCTGTATAGCCGGCGGAATGACCCGATCCTTCTCGCAGACCAGATACGAAACGTCAACGTCCTTGTATCCAGCGTGCGTCAACTCGTTAACGAAGCTGATTGCGGAATGCTGAGGGAACCTGTTGATCCAGGCCACCCCTTCTTCCAGCGGAAGGTCCGAAAATGAAAGCGCCGCTGATGGCTCGGGTGGATCATGTATCATCCAGCCGTCTTCCTGTTTTGCGGCGTTAGAACGACCAAGCTGGGGGAGCAGTGGGAGCGGTTTCAGCAGACTTACCTTGACTGTCAAGTTGATCTGATTCTCGGGTGGTACTGTCGCCAACACGTCCTTTGCTGTCTGGCCCAGAGCCGGCGTCAAGCAAGTCAGATAGGCGATGCTGACAATTCCGCCCGGCTTTCCCGCCTCCTGCCTCTCTTTCTTGCTGAGCCCTTTCGTGCTTTGAGATGTCGGCACACCACCATACGAGTGAGGCACGAGGATCACGTCTTTGCCTTCGTCGGCGAGCTTTTCGGCTTCTCCCGCTATATACGCGGCGTCGTCGTACATTGTTGGCAACGGTCCCGGCCGTGGCTGACGAGCCGAAAGGCCGACAGACGGCTTGTGCAGCCCCCGGATGTCATAGCCTTTTGCACGAACTAATTCGAAGACTGGCTCATAGAACTCCGGAAGGGCGAAAGAGCCTGGGATGAGGAGGATGGACGGTTTGGTAGCGGACCCCATGGTAGGCGACTGGGCGTAGTGGAAAAGCGCTTGCTCGGTTAACTGCTGTTCAAGTCGATCCTCCAACAAAGAACATGGTACGCAAGATACGGCCCGCCGCTCTTATTCATGATTCTTCGAGATTTTCCAGTTCCTCCGAACGGACGAGTCCAACCTCGTGTCGCCATCTCCGTTGCTAAGTCTCGCGTTAGTTTCTGACCTTTCGAAACTCACACCACGGCCAAAAGAAGATAGTTCAGAGGCTTCTGACTGTCAGAAATGCGGGGCTGGGAGCTGCTGGACACGGGGGCAACCAATAAAGGGAACGTCGGGCGGCCCTGTGGAGCGAACTGAGAGCGCCTGTACGCCTCGCTCCTCCTATTACACTTGTCCGTCTTGGCTCGATGTTCATGCCGTCGCGAATGGTTACAGTACATACGGCTGTGCTATCAGATGTCACGACAAACGTGTACACCAAATTGTCCAAGGGTATCGCTGCGGGCAATTCGGAGCAATCCACGCCGAGCAACACTGTAACCAGCACTGTACCCCGCTTTTTGGACGCATTGGCTTTGGATATTGATGGCTGCAGCAACTCAGGCGACATGGATCGAGGGAGCATCGCATCTGTGGAAGTCCCCTCACTGAAGCTCTTACATATAGGTGTAGGATAATTCGACATCAGAGTCACTGCCCCCACCCGAACAACTTGTAACAATTCAAGGACAAGGGGCACTTCCCTATGGCAGTCACAACCACGGAGCTGAGCTCAGGGTGGCAAGTCAAACAAGCTGATGACAACAACGAGGATGCATGGTTTCCGGCTCGCAGACTGCCAACGGTCGTCCACCTCGATCTTCAAGAGAATGGCAAGTACGTAAAACGCTAGCTAGCCTACGCCGAACTTACCGTGACTGCTTTGACAGGATACCTGACCCATTTGTCAATATGAACGAGCTTGCGGTGCGATGGGTTGCAGAAAAATCATGGATTTACAGAACAACCTTTCCCACCCCGGTGGGAGTCCCAGATGGTGCAACGACCGACCTCGTCTTCAAAGCCCTGGATACCTTCGCCGTGGTGACTTTGAATGGCCACAAGATCCTTGACGCTGCTAACATGTTCCTCGAATACCGCGTCGATGTCACGTCACGGCTGCGAAGACCTTCCGGCACTGACTCGGAAGGAAATGTACTGCAAATCATCTTCGATTCCGCATTGCTCCGTGGCCGCGAGTTGGTCCAACAGCACAAACATGAGCACGATTTTATTGCTCATCAGACCGAGAACAGCAGGCTACCGGTACGCAAAGCGCAGTGTCATTGGGGGTGGGATTGGGGTCCCATTCTGATCACCGCGGGGCCTTGGAAGCCGATACTGCTGGAGACGTATGTGGCAAGGGTTGATGATGTTTGGTGGCAGGGAGACGTCGGCGATGACCTAAAGACCGTCGGAGGGAAGCTTCTCGCAATCGTGGCTGGTGGGAAGAAGGAGGCCCTGGCGCGAGCTAGAGTCAGGTTCGAACTGTTGCTTGATGGCAATATTGCCTTCCAGTCTGAGGAGGTAGAAGTCACCAAGGAAGGCCTCGCAACAACTGGCTTCAAGGTCGAAAATCCCGGTCTTTGGTATCCTCGCGGCTATGGACAACAGATACTCTACGTCCTCAGAGCGACACTCACGTCTGCCGAAGAACCTGAGCTCGTCGCTGCCAAATCCAGGTCGACTGGATTTCGCCGGTGCGAACTCGTGCAAGAACCGGACGAACATGGAAAGTCATTTTACTTCCGCATCAATAATGTCGATGTCTTCGCAGGCGGGTCGTGTTGGATCCCTGCCGACAGCTTTCTCCCTCGGATCGGGGATGAAGGACATAGAAAGTGGATGGAGCTGATTGTTGAAGGAAACCAGATCATGACGAGGTGAATATATTCCACTGGTGCCAATTGATATCGACACTATTACTTCCAGTCATCCTTTGAAGAACAGCACTCACTAAACGCATACAGGATTTGGGGCAGCGGCATATACGAAGACGACGCATTATATTCCGGCTGCGACGAACTCGGCATCCTCGTGTGGCAGGACTTTGCTTTCGCATGCGCCAGTTACCCGACCTATCCCTCGTTTCTGTCGCAAGTCGAAGCTGAAGCCCGTCAAAACATCCGCCGTCTGCGCTCTCACCCCTCGCTAGCCATCTGGGCAGGCAACAACGAAGACTACCAAATCCAAGAGAAGCATAACCTCGAGTATGACTACGAAGGCGACAAGGATCCCAAACACTGGCTGAGCACGACATTCCCGTCGAGGTATATCTACGAGTACTTGTTGCCCAAGATTGTGCAGGAAGAGAGTCCCGGCGCGGTTTATCATCCAAGTAGTCCCTGGGGTGACGGGAAGAAGACGTGGGATCCCACGGTGGGGGATATCCATCAGTGGAATGGTGAGTTTTTCAGCCAGCCTCGCACGTGGTCTCCGCGTTTGTGATGCTTCTCGCCTCCCTGGCTGGTCGTCGACGCCTTGAAGTGAAATTGTAAATCACGCTTGACTGACACTCCCATCTCAGTCTGGCACGGCTCCATGCGCCGATACCAAGAACTCGCCCTCCCCGACATGTCCGGCCGCTTCGTCAGCGAATTCGGCATGGAAGCATACCCCCATCTGTCCACCATCACCAGCCACATCGCCACCCAGTCTGGACAGCAATACCCCGGCTCCATGACGATGGACTACCATAACAGGGCCATCGCCCACGAGAGACGGCTGATGACCTACATGGCTGAGAATTTCAAACTCCAGTACGACCTCGCGAGTTTCGCAAACATCAGCCAGGTCATGCAGAGCGATGCCGTGACGTTTGCGTACCGATCATGGAGAAGAGAGTGGGGCGCGCCCGGCAGGAGGAAGTGTGGTGGCGTCCTGGTGTGGCAGTTCAACGACACGTGGCCGACCATGTCATGGGCCGTGGTGGATTACTTGCTCGTCAAGAAGCCGAGTTTCTACGCGACAAAGCGCGCCTTGAAGCCCGTGGTCGTCGGGGTGAGCAGGCCCTTTCACGAGTGGACGTCCGGCCACAGTGACCCGACGGTTGCGATCAAGGACAACAAGTACGATGTGTGGGTGTCGAACTTGGGCACCCAGGACGTGGAAGTAGATCTCGTCGTCAGGGCCGTGAGTATCGGGACGGGCAAGGATCTCATCGACCCAGTGAGACGAAAGGCCCTTGCCGCTCACGCGAACGCTACGACGGAGATCATGCAGCAGCAGAACGTCCAAGTCCGCCGTGATGGCAGCGGAGAAGCGGCGGCGCGACTGGAATGGGAATGGGAATGGGACGACCCTTATATCATCCACGCGTCACTCATCCGCAACGGCAAGCTCATCAGCACGGACACGGCGTGGCCCCACCCGATCAAATACCTCGATTTCCCCGATCGAGGGGTCAAAGTCACGCTGTCGTCGGAGAAAGATTACCTAACAATCACCGCAGGCCGGCCCGTCCACGGGTTCGTGTTCGAGGAGAAGAAAAATTGGGTCGTCCTCGGCGATAACGGCTTCGACGTCGTGCCCGGCGAGGAGGTCGTCGTGGAGATCACCGGTGGGGAAGTCAGAGAGGAGGACATCCGGTGGACCTATATCGGGGCGGGGCGGTCGTTTGGGTTGGCGGACACACTACACGGCTCGGCCGGTGGTATGAGCGGGCATATTGCATAACTGTAGTCGGTGTTCGACGTGATTCAGTCGGTCATTATTGTCTGCAGTGTCTACACTATCTTTTCGACAGCCTAAAGACGTCGTCCCTCGTGGGTACCGCGGAAGGGGTAATACAGGATCATGTCATATCATATCAAATCAAATCATACATGTCACTCAACCAATGACACCTCGCAATTCACCCGATCCAAGTCGAACTGTGCAAAGTTGGAATAGAATCGAATAGAATAGAATAAAATGGAATATACCTGGTTCCCACTTCTCGACTGCGTCCACGCCCTAACGTGCTATGGCATGCATGCTATGCTCTTCTGGCCCGGTTATGTGTGATCCGTCGTTGCGAACGTGGTGTTGAGATTACGTATCAGGGTGATTGATTGACTTGTACATGTGTCGATCCTGACGGCATGAGATATCGATGATGGGATCTATTTCAGACACACACACTCTCTCTCTCTCTCTCTCTCTCTCTCTCTCTCTCTCTCTCTCCCGGATACATTTGAAAATTTCGCACTGAGGACATCCATCACCATTAATAAGCTCTCTCGTACTCCGTACTTCGTCGGAAACCTCACTTGCTCGCTGCCACTGTCCGACACGCCCTCCGCTCCCTCCTACTGCAAGTGAACCTTCTCCGCCTTCTCCAGCGAGCCAGGCATTTTATCACCGAAACTCTATCGCCCGAAGCGAAGCGCGGTTAGTCGATAGTGTTCATCATGTGCCCGTGAAAATGAGAACGAAAAACAAAATGCAAGGTTTCTGCATCCACCTGTGTCTTGCCCGGCTCTGAGGTCCTGCAAATGCTGTATCGTGCACCGTGCCGCACCGCGCCGCACTACACCGTCCTGCACAGAGCAGAGTTCCAGTTCCAAAGAGGAAAAAAAGTCCCGCGGACTCACCTTCGTCTTATACTGTATCGTCCCTTCGAAGGGTTTCTCCCAGTGCTGTCGCCTTTCCGCGAAGGATTCCCATTCCGGGACGGGAATCTTGGGATACTGTGTATATGGAATACAAGGATCAGTTACTGTGCTCTCCCAGTCCCGGTCCCTCGAGCTGAATGAGTCCAATGCCCGGACACAACCATGTTGGCCATAACACGTACCAATCCTAGCTTGAGGACGATCTTGCCCTTATATAGCGGCGTGATGCTCATGATGGGGACGCCGCATGTTTGGCAGAAATATCTGGGATGGATTATGGTTAGGAAGTATTTAAGGTCATGTGCTTGCTTGCTTATTCGCCGCACATTCATCCTAACAGCCCCTGACGCCGCGTCGTATGGTTGGCGTGTGTAGGTTCGTACGTACCTCTGCACCGGAGTCCCGCTTGTAGTGTCTGGATCCTGAATTGCGCGCAGTATTGATTAGTGAGTGGAGGGCAGAAGCGGACGATAGAGACCGAGATTGACGGATCGACGGACTAACATTGTAGGCCTTGATGTTGTCCTTTCCCTTTGGGAATTCGACCTTTTCCTCCTCGATGGTCAGGTTGGTTCCGAATCTGGCGATCAGTGTTGATTGTTAGCTAATACCTAACCGCCGTCGTGCGTGTGATATGATGTGATGGATTTGTTGCGAGGATGCCGCGTCCAGTACTCCATATGTACCCGAGTATATATAGCCCGATGGAAAGAATTGTGCCGATGGGAATAGTCACCTCCATGCCAGCGCGCATGCATGAAAGAAAACACTTACATCCCACCCGCGACTTTTCTGCAATTATTACAATGACAGATATGACCGCGTCGTTGTTCGCCGAAGAGATTGTCGTCGTTGACTTTGACGGCCACGGCTGGATTTGTTTAAATTATTATTAGCCATGTTCAACATGCCCACCAGCCAGCCAGGCAGCCACAAGACACCGGCCACGGGGTTACTGTGTGAAATATCTCGCGGAGACGCCAACAGTGAAGTATTACTGAGTACTGGATGTAAGAACGGACCTTTGCAGAGACACTCGCCTTCCATGTCGCTGGATATTAATTGTGACGAGGACAGGACACAAGGGGAATTAATGAATCAGATTCTTTCAAAGTCGGATTCGGGTTTGCGCGTCAAACAGTGGATGCCAGGAGGAGCTCTCGCCTTGATCTGGACGGACTTTAACTTGCCATGCCTGTTCGGTGCCCGTTTGAGGGGTAAAGTGATTAATGACTTACTACTATATTCAGCCGTTGGTGCGTAACGCGGGGAATGCAGTGAGGCGTGTCGTGTGTACGAGGTACCTTAACCACTGTACTCGCACACTCGGTACCATACCCGGCATTGACGTGGGGTAATTCAAGGGGAGTGAAAAAGGCTAGAGACGGAGTCATGAAAAATTTTGTGTAGTCATGTACCTATTAATTAACTACTGTAGTAACCTACTCCGTACTCTACCCGTAGCTCTCAGTGCCGAACATACGTCGACGTCATTGCCGTTGACTTCTGAATCCAGAGCCCAGAGACTCGGGAGATTTGCGGCTCTCAAAGAATAGCAGATATAAGATTTCGGATTGCCTGAAAAAGACGGCCAGAACTTTCCATTATAGTCTAAGCCATGCCGATCAACTTCCTTCGATCACATCATTGTCCATCTGCATACATTTTTGATGTCCATAGCCTACAAGCACGAACGGAGCCCAGAAATATGGATGATCAAACGGACATTCCGCCTTATTCTTGATACCTCGGATCTCGCCATCTATCCTCGTCGCAAGGGTCTTCATATTCACCCTGTGCTCTGCGAGGATATTTTCGGCTACCATTTGCCTCGTCTTCTTCTGGACCATGGATAGTCTCTCGACAACCTCAGCCCGCTTCATGCACCGCAGCTTCATCTGTGCTTCACGCAATGCATCAGCCAGAGTCATTGACGAGTCCGCAGACTTGCAGTACTCGAAGAAGATTGAGGTCAGCAGGCTTGAGGCCAGCTCGTTGACCGCCCATAATGCACCGATGAAACTGTTCGCGCCGGCCGATAGAACAGCGTGCGAGAAGCCAATCACATCGTCACCATCGTCGGAGCCAGACGCTGAGCTGAAGCATGCCTGCAAGAAGATTATATCGGTGGTGTTTGTGTTGCCGAGCATCTCCATTACGCTTAGGGGGGATCCAAAGGATAAGCTGGCGTCCCAAGGCGAATCTTTGCCAAAACGACCATGCGAAGAGATTTGAACGCAGCGCGAGGATTTCATCTCGTCGAGAAGCAATTTGCGGTCGATGGCGTCGGCCGGTACAGCTTTGAATTGAAATTTGGTCGAAGTGGTGATCGCAAAGGCCGCGGCTACATCGAGTGCCTTGTTCGATGTGACGCCTTTCCTCGTCGCCATGAACGTGACGAGGCCAGACGATGAGGGTTTAGCATCAGGCTCCGGGGTCCGCCGCGCACACCGTCTCGCCAGGATGCTGAAGACTTGCAGGCTTGGGCAAGTATAAACAGTCTTGGATTCACAAAGCGGGACGCCTTGAGAGGTCAAAACCGAGAGGGGGAAGTCGTGTAGAAGTTTTGACGGAACGAAAATGACGGTCTTCACTCGCTTGAGCAAAGCAGTCGCCGGTTGCAAGATATGCTTCGAAAGATTTTCGATCATATGATCGTATTCCTCATGCCTTGGCAGCCAATCTTGCAGAGTCCCCTTCACAAGATTATCTCCCAGTCTAAATCGGTCTAGGAAGTGAAGCACCGTGGTGTTGAGGTCGTAAGCAGTGCATGCAGCTTGGTGATGCAACTGTACTCCTTGATCGGTGAGGTAGAGAATGTTTGTCTGTTCCAGGTCGGCATTGACGTGAATGACGATCGTGTCATCCGGGATTTGGTGGTAGATTTTGTCCGCTTGCACCCAATCGCGAAGTGAAGTAGCCTTCTTCGCGCGTATCCCAAGCTGCAAGATTGGTTGATCTTGTAGTGCACATTGGATTATCTCTGGAATCGTTTGATTGAGGTCAGATTCGTTGAGTTGCACATGACCCATGGTCTCGTTCATGTCAGCAATATAGGCCTGCAACTTCAGCCACTCTGAACGATTGTTGTCAACATGGAGCAGAAGCATATCCGCAAGAACACTGGCTCTTCCCTGCTCCAAAAACAAGACAGCAAGATCGATATTCTCAAGGTGGATCTGCGAGCTTCGAGGGTGTATGTCGAGCAACTTCATGCCGAACGTGCGGAACGGAGATATTGTCTGCTTCTTGGCATGAAGTTCGAGGCCAATTCTAGCCAGCCCCTGATACACATCCACGGGGGATATCAGGGAGCCGCCAGTTCGCCGATCTTGAATATTGATAAGCTTCAGTCGATTCTCAAGTACCACATGGTATGCCTCGCGATAATACCGAAGAGCTTCGTCAAGTAGGGCTGGGGAAGATTTGAATCGAATGTATCCTAATGCCACCATAGTCATCCATCGACCAGTATCTGAGCTGTTCTTTAGGCTGTTCAAAACCCCGGTCTTCTTACTTCCTAGGCCAACTAAGATCTTATGTCCTTTTGGCCAATCTCTTGAAACGTAGCACAGCTGAAGATGCACGCTCAGCTGGAGGTGACCTATTCGATCGGCGGCGGAAGTGAAGTCGGGCTCTGGAAAACCCATGTCATGGACTACAGCTCCAAACCGTGGGAATCCAATTGGTGATAACGTTGAAAGGATCTTGCGAGCTTCATCAAAGTGACCTCGATAACAACTCAAAATGGCAGACCGTAAATCGTCATTCGGCAGCCCAGTCGATTGAAGAATCCCAGGTGGTCCAGATAGGCCATTACCCTTGCTGAGCTCAGGAACCTTAGTTGTTGCCGCGTCGAGAGCTTTATCCGCCTGGATACTATTCCGAGCTCGGACAGCATCATGGTGAATCTTCCAATCAGGTCTCATCTCATTCGTAAGGGCTTGAGATTTCGCCTTTCGCCAGTCATTGGATATGCTGAGTAGTTGAATGAGGTGCTCGAGACGAGTTAATGAATCGTCCATAGACTTCTTCTTCGGCAGCTCGTCTGCAAATTCAACGGGTGTGTCGGGCTGCTCAATCTGGTGGTCGAGATGATCCAAAGAGGTCTTCGAGAACTCCCCTCCTAGCAGCCCCTTGAGCAAATCGCTGGTGTTGAATCGTGGAAGATAGGGCTCCATTAGCTCCAATGTGTTGGACAATTTGTCCACACATTTTGCTTCTGGTCGCTTCTGCGCAACAACCTGACTTTTTGTGTAGATCGACCTGATGTATAACTGCCAAGATTGTAACTCGTGATGAGTTTTGAAAATATCGTCCCCAAGTTTAAGGAAAGTATCGTATCGCTTTTTTTGAAACTCTCTCATCTTCTGCCGATGCGGCTCACTACCGCAGTGCTCAATCACACCTTCCACATACTTGAAAGCAGCCCCAAAGACATTCTTGTTGTACTGCAAATGCTTTCTGGGTAGTATCGTATGGCCGATTTCCTGGTAGTAAAGGGTCTGAGCTTCTACTGCTTTCGCTTCTAATGTAGGGTCTCCCAAAGCAGCGAATGCAATCTGCGCACAAACACAGCATTTCCAAGCTCGATCCACGAAGTGTCCTCTTGCCAGTCTTCTTCCGGTCCTTAGCAACAGCATACCTGAGAATCTTGACGGGCGTGGATTGCCTTTTTTGACGCCCCACCGACCAATTCGTTCGGCGGCATCTGCAAGGTGTTTCACGTTCAAATTCTCTTCTCTGACGATTTTGCCAAGCAACCGAAGGGCATCGATGATGCAGAGGTGTGTAGCATCAAGTTCGAACAGAGGCTCGGCTTCGTCGAATTCGATCATTGCCTCGCTGATCAAGTCTTTGCAGACCGTAGTAGTATTCTTCGAGACAAGGCTGTCGACCGCTTTCATCATCAAGATGCACCCACGGCGGAGACGGACCGCCGCCATACCGCGACCGCAGGCTTCCGCCTCGAACAGATCAAAAGACGTTTTGTACGCCTTGAGAGCTTCGTTCTCGGCGCTTTGCGTGCAAAGGATATCATGTTCCATAGAATCCCATTGCTTGTCGTTCCACCCTGGGCCAGCCGCGTAGAGCATCAGATTCAGGGCGAGTGGACTCGTGAAGGGACTTGAAAGTCGCAAGTCCCCAACCATGACTAAACAAAGTCCCTTCCTAGTCCGACTGCCAAGTTCTTCAGCTACTTCGGAGTGTAAGTCCAGGTATCGAGTGCGTTGTCCGCTTGCCGTTTTCTTCTTCGCATTCAGAAGCTCCATCATGAATGCAGTTTCTTCAATGCCACGCCATTTGGCACTCCCAATTTCCATGGAGCCGAATTCTCCCATGCCGTCGCTCATTATCCGCCTGGTTAGCTCCGGAAGCTTCGACTTGAAATCTGGGTGGTGCAGGTACGAACCATTCCATGTGTAATGTACCATAGGCCACAATTTCAATAAGATTTGTGGTTCAAGCACTTGAATTTTCGGCAAGTTAAAGTTCTTGAAATGTTGATTGACATTGCCTTCCACTTTGCCCAAGAATCGATGGAATTCGGCAACATCTCCACGATCGAAGCGAGCGTCATCGAGAGCTCCTTGCTCAGTCGATCGATCAGACCAAAAGCCAAGTGGAGGCGGCGCCTTCTCGATCCTTTGCAAGTGCAGTCGATATACAGGAACACGGACTAGCAAGTCCATGTCCTTTGCAGCTGTTGCCTTCGACTCGAGAGTATGCAGGAGCTCGAAGGCCATGCGTAAGTCACCGCTCAACGAGTGAAATACGATATGCTGAAGCAACAGTCTAAGTTCAGTCGTGGGACTGTCCTCGGCAGTCCATCTCGGAAGGTTTCGATGGCATTTCACCAAATCAACTCGAATATCTTCGGGGAGAATGCAGCCGCCGAAAAAAATAGAGAGGTCGCGGAAATCCATTGCGAACAAGCAATGTTCACAGATGTTCGTTACCGTCTGTGGTGGCAATCAGGACTTGAGCTTCGCAAAGGTACAAGCTTGCCGCGAAGAACACGTCGGTCTGAATTTTGGCGCATATGAGAGTTCAACATGCTCCTTGGACTCCGCGTGGCAGGGCCATATCTATTTTCTCGTAACTCGTCGAGCAAGCAAGATGATTATCATTGCTCAAAATTCTCGCGGATTGCATACACTGTTCGGCGCGAACATCGAGCCGTCTTAGTGATTGAAATGATTGGCAGTTCGAGATTATGTAGGAAAGAAATCTGATGCACTTGGTTAGCATTTAGATGCGCATTCCTGCTTCCACACAAGTTGGGTCGCTCATAAAATGCCAAAGTCGTTGCTATAGGCGAAAGGCGTTGGATGTGCGCCAAGAAAAGGCGGTGTCAAGGCCATATCCTCCCTGACTGTAGCCAAGCCAGAAACGGTGCTGTGGACGTTTCGAAACGTGTGACAGGTTGAGGTCGAGCTGAGGGGCATTGCAGAGACGTGCCACGACTACCTTGGCATGCTTGGGTCGCTGAACGAGTTGGTTCACCAAGGGATTGAGCTAGTTCTTTCGCCGTCGTATGTAAGTTCCTTAAAAGCTCCCCACACTGCGGATTCAGGATCTCTCTGTCAAACTTCAAGTCTTTCCGTGCGCACCAGCAACCTAACCATTGAGCTTAGCGGGCACACCCTTTTCTCACAATCTGATCGCACTAGTGTCTCAAGATGACAGTTGAAGAAATCCCACAGTTTTACCTCTACAGCCTTGGGCTACCACCGTCTGAAATGACACTTGGTACCCTAGTTCTCGGCAACTACGCGCAGCCTGAGGGCCGGTCGGCTGTGTTTCGCGGGTCAGTAAGCGGGAAGCCTCAAGCCAAGTACGGAGAAAACGCTAACGAAAGAATAACAGCGAAATAGATCCAAGTCTAATCATACGACAAGAGGTCCGAGGTTGCTGGACGACGAAGAAGGAGTCAGGTTACGGGCTGGGAATCGAAGCTCTGCTCGACCTGGTGTCGATAGGCGTGGAGTACGTCAGGTGTCGCGCGAAGGTTGTTTGTGCCGAGCAAGGCTGTCGATTGACTCTCAAAGAGTGAGTCATTTTCGTCTTCGGAGCCCCCCCTCTCCCCGGACTGAGACATCTCGGCTAATGCAAGAGAAGTCCCCAAAAGTTCTTAGAGGGGCACGTCCTCAAGTCGCCAGAGACCCGCACCAAGCTCGCACACTGGCTCACGGCTGCGAAAAGCACCTACTTGCTCCGAAAAGCCACTTTCCGCAAGCCCAAGATCTACTGCGTGACTGGTATCTACGAGCTTGAGGGGGCTCATGCTTGGATCGAGCGTGGCTCGGAGACGGCGCAGTCCACAAGCATCGACAGCACCACGATGGGACTTGCGACTGGCGTGCCAATCGGCTTCCAGCTAGGCCCATTCAAGTCGAGTGCCAGGCTAAGCTGCAACGTTCATGTCGAAGGTAAGCAGGTATGGGCTGCGCGTTTCCACCAGCTAAACGTCAGCTACGTCCGTCAGTGCAGTGATCTGAACCCTCATATTCCATCAAATATATCGCTTCTTTTCGATGCAACAGTCCCAGGTGAGGCTATCATGGGCGCAGATTCTCCAGTCGAGAGTAATGAAGTCTGCGAGGGGGATCAGTCCATCAATGCTAATGGCGTTGACGTGGAAATGAGCAGTGAAGTCGAAGAGTTCGAGGACGATGGGACAGATTCATACTGGCGTGCATGGGCCGAGGCTGTCATGATGTTAGAAGGAGACGCGGAAGACAGATTGGAAGAGGAGGAGGAAAACTGGAACTGAAGATGTCTGGAATGGGTGGACAATCTGCCGTGGCTTGTGAGGTGTACACTCGTGAGGTATATTCCCGTCCAGCATACACCGGTGAACTGTCTCCGTGCCAACCCCCGACGCTAATCCCGTCGATGTGACCAGATCATAAATAAGCAAGACAGGGCAGGCAGGCAGGCAGGCAGGCCTCTCTATCCAAACCGACCGGACGGTCAGTGGATGAACGAGGCACGAGGCTCTCTTCCGGTCGCGCACTGCACGTCGTGGTACTTACTACTGATGCAAACTACTGTACTGTACACAGTCCATAACAACAGTCGATAACGAGCGGAAGTAAAAATCCATCTTCTTCTTGCCTGGGTCTGTCCTTATGCTTGAGCTCGACAAGAATTTCAAACCATCACCATGCAAGCGCGACAGGAAAGCTATGCTGGGGTATAGTTATTCCGCGGTGTCGTCTTCATGAACACTGCCACCGGTGTTACGTACCGGTTTCTCCGAGTGGGGACGTATAATAATCACTTACCTGCTGTGTTAGTTCGTCCTTGTGTCTCTCCCACATACACACGTCGGCAAGTACTCGTAATTCTGCGTCTGCTGTCGCTGCGAGCGTGCGGAGCCGCATTTCAGTGGAGGAACTCCTTGGAGATGGGGAGAGAAGATCGAGTACATAATATGAGCTCTGGCGAGCGAATCACTGTTGACCATATCCGTACGGCAGAACACCGAGAACGACCTTCTTTCGTCTTTGGCAGCGTTCAACGGGGCTACTTCTGCTACAAGTCGGAATCCGATCCCATTGCAGAGCCGTGCAAGTAAACTTTCGATCTCCGAGTTCGCTCGCCAGGACGACGAGGCAATAGTAAACAGTGACGACACCCAAAAGTGTTCTTCGTCCGCAGTACTCCGTATACTCGTCTCGCAGCATGGGGAATTCGAGAAGCCCAAAACCGACTCGATCCGATAACACCTCCTGTTCTCGGAGCTATGGGGCTGTAGTTGAGCAGGGTACTCGCGATGACTAGCCGGTAGATACGCGAGATGCACTCATTGAACCTGAAGCTCGGGAATGGAGACTCACATTGTATGCAGAAGCTTTCGCACCAGAACAAAGATCTTCAGTGTTCCAATGCACAGCATTCGGTCATCCATACCGGGCCTCTAAACGTAACATGGTAACATCGAGCGAGAGGCTCGTTGGCTAGCCCCTTTTTCTGCTCGATGGACGGATGTAAGAACCGTGGGGTGACACTTGTCGAATGAGATCAATCGAGTGTGATGGCCCTGCCCCCGTGATTTGGGGTAGGAACAAGAAGAACGCGGCGACAACCTCGGATAATGAGATACGAGCATTCGAGACTCTCGAAAGCATCGTTAAAGGTCTACATCCATGTTCCCGAGACGCTGTCCTCGTCTCGGAGATGGAGGGGTGACGTCGCCATTGCAGAGTCTTGCCGAGGGTACGAGTACAGTCACATACTACTCCCAGTACGAGTTATCCTCCGTATTGAGTCGACCAAAACGCAGCGCTGCGATTGGCGACCAGTAATTTCCCTAGACACATCATGTCTCGTCCGGGAACTGTATGCGTCGAAGGAGTGAGCACCAGCCCCAGCCCCCAAGCACCGGTCCCGCTCTCTGGTTCGTTGTCCTGCGGGGAAAACCCGTTTTGTGCACATGCGGATGCATGCAAAACGGCTCCACCAGATGCTTCCGGCTTTTCTGGGCTGTTGCCCTGCGATTTGTTGTCTTTTGCGGGGTGCAGAGTTTAGCATTGCCTGAAGAAACCGTCGATTTGAGGGGTAAGAAGCAGGCAGGGCGATGGTATTAAAGACAGTTGATGGAGTAGAATGCAGAGGCTGCTTCGCCCGTAAGACTCTAGCTTCCTACCCGTACCTGCAACGCAGAAGTTCTCATATCACCGTATCTGTTCTCGGACTCTCTAATTTCAAGATGGCGACGGCAGTGAGCCAAGTCGTGAGCAGCCTTACGGGGTCGAGCCCGGAAGTGTATGACCTGGTCGTCGTGGGCAGCGGATTTGCTGTAGGTTGGCTTGGACTGCCGCTACGAGGCGATGCTAAGCTGTCCCATAGGGCTCCATGACCACATTGAACTTCCTGGAAGAATGCAAGAAGTTGGGCAAACGGGGGAGGGTGGCCCTAATCGAGGCTGGCAAGGACGGCGAACGATGTGGCGCTAGCAGGTATGCTTTGGCATTAGCCGGCATGACAATCTAAGCTGAACCAATCCAGATGGACCATGGCGTATCTGCGACTGGATAAAGGTGTGTACCGAGTGCTGTAGGGATGACATATGGTGCTGAACGACTTAGACAACAATTTCGATCCTGGTTGGAAGCATGAAATGAAAGTAAGCAGAAAAGCATTTTTGCAACTCCATTAGCATGGGCTGACGGTCTGCAGCGCGTCAGGTCGGTCAACTTCACCTCCGAGACTGATGGCCGCTGACAAGCCCAACCAAGCGAGGGACTCGCCGACCAGGAATATTGTTTGAAAATGGAGAAGGAAGTGCCAATAACCGCCCAATACCTCATCGACCGTGAGTCTGACGGATGCATGAGGTTCGACCGGCGTGCTTATGATCATAGACGGAGTGAAATTTAACCATCATGACGAAAAGAACGTGTTTCTCGAGTTCGATACCAGTGAGTGATCTTGATCAACATTACCACGTCGGCTGATACTGATCAACTCCAAGATCAACACTTTGTGTTCCCACAGGTCAAGTCCACACCGGTTGAAGTTGCAAACTCGGTCTGATGGTTGAAATAGGGTGGCGGCCACGCGATCGTCAATGCTCTGTTCGACAGTATTCGAAAATTTGACGACGTGACAATCATCTGGGAGACGCAAGCGGAGCAACTGCTCACTTCGGAGGATGGCACAGTCACTGGCGTCAAGGTACGGAAGGCGGACGGACGTATGACCAAAATCCATGGCAAGAAAGTCATGTTGGCTTGCGGCGGTTTCGAGGGCAATCGCGAAATGTAAGCTTCCTAGGGAACCTACCACCCACACATCATGACTTGGGACAGGCTGGATAAATATGTTGGACCCCGGACCGAACACCTTGAGCTCATCGCCCCTGGCCTGAAGTATAACACCGGGTTTGGATTGAGGATGGGTTTGGAGGTTGGCGCTGCCACTGCAGGATCGCTGAGCGGCATGCATGTGAGTGCTTCCGACGCTTTGCACCACACAGCTAACCATATGCCAGTGTGAGCTTGTCGATACCAGAGCCACAAAGCCCGATGCTGTGATCTGGGGCCACAACTATGGTATTGTTGTTAACGAGTTCGACACACCTCCCTATGCTGGTTGGCGGGACTGACGACATCCAGGCACTGCAAGCGGTTTTATGACGAGGGCAAACGACAGTGCGTGATGTGTGAACGGGAAACCGGCCATTGCTGACATGGGTAGCCTCTTCGCGACGTTCGAGATGATAGCACTCGAGACCTGGCGAGGTGAGTCGCAGGGACCTTTGACCACAGGATGTTACTGACGCCGAGGAGACCAGAACCAGAAATCATACTTGTGGGCTGGAACATGTCCTTGATTGTTCGTGTCCATTCTGACCGATTCGCAGCGTCACCGACAGCCCCATCATGGAGCGATTCCGACCAGGTTGGGTCTATGACACCACAGACCAAGAACCGGAGCAGAGCGACACCATAGAGGGTTTGGCCGAGAAGCTGGGTCTTGATCCAAAAGAGCTGAAGAAAACGGTCGACGAATACAATGCGGCGTAAGCTCGCACCTGCATCGTCTTGAACGCTACTAATTAAAGGCAGCATCAACGACAATGAGTTCAATCTGATGAAGCTCGACGGCAAGAGGACTCACGGGTATGGATCCGAAGAGAATCTTTTGCAATATGCAAGCTGATGCTGATGCTCCTGGCAGTCTCTCCCCTGACAAGACAAACTGGGCCAATCCAATTAATAAGCCCCCTTACTATGGGTAAGATTCTCCAGAGCCAACAGAAGCGTGCAGTGAGACTAATGGTGACCAGGTACCCAATGAAAGGTAATTCGTATTGGAAATGGCGGCTTGAGCCTGTACTGACTGCCTTCAGCCCAACTCACTTTCACGTATGGCGGTTTGAAGTGTGACCTTGACTCCAGGGTGCTTTCCACGACAGGAGTGCCGATTCCAGGTAAGAGCAACGGTGCTCTAGGAGGATCGGTCTCGCTGACGCCGAACAGGCCTGTACTGTGCTGGAGAGCTAAGCGGCTTGTTCTATAACGAGGTAAGATAATCGTTCCGCTTCATCTCGACATGTGCTAATTCTGCGAAGTGTAAGTTCATGACCTTTGAGTCTCAACAAAAAAGGCTCGGAAAGGCTGGAAGCAGCTCGCATCTTGCCACCACCAGCTGATCCCGAGCATTCTCTCTTGCATGCAAACTGATGTGATTCGTAGATCCGCCTGCAACAAGCGTACTGCGCTCTTTGACATTTGGTCGCATCGCCGGTCGTGACGCCGCGCAGGCTCTATGAAGAGAAGCGTCAATATCGCAGTCAATCACTTCCAACGCGCCGGGGGACGGTGAGGTGGACGGCAGGATGGACGATGCAAGAGCAGTGGGCGAAGTGCTACTCTACGTGGCAGAACAACAAACAAAGATAAATGTTGTGATGTTGCAGAAAAGCGCGACGCGTGCCGCTAAACTTTCCGGTTCCTGCTCGGGGCCCGGGCGCCGAATGCCAAGATGTTCTTTCCCTCGCGCCGTTCGCTGTATGAACGCACAAACGCGTTCGTTCTATGTAACAAGTATTCAATATCGGCGGTCGCCAGAGCCGCCACCCAGCAGTGGATGTGAACTGCTTCCCCCAACCCCCAATAGCTCCTTCGCCTGAGAGGCTCTAGCCCAGCCGGCATCAGATGGTCGGATGTCAGGTACCACCCTGTAGGATACACTACCATCACGTTCTGCCACAAACAGTCCCCGATATGCCGGATTCAATGGATCCTCAAGCGAGCGGCCTTTTTTGACCGCTATGAGAATTGTCGCACCGAGCGAACCAAGCAGGATGAGGCTGAGACCAGCAATGATGCCGAGTTGCATTCCGCCACTGAGGCCAGTCCACACAGGAGACCTTAACAATCGGGTCCTCTCCGGGAGCCTCACGTTTTGGACCAAGGTGAAGTTTCCACCTGTTATCACTGTGGTCATCGCTCCGGAGGCGGTGTTCGCAGAAGATGGAGAGTCGAGCAGGTCTTCGGCTTCGAACGGTCCCAGCGCGAACCAACAATGTGTGGGATACGTGACTGAGCCATTAAGTGCGACGGCGAGGTTCTGAAACTTGTAAGTGCCGTTTCCGGCGCCTAGATATGCATCAGAGATGGTTTCGGCGACCGCGAAAAGAGGAGACTTGCGACGCACAGTTAGAGCAAAACAGGTCATCGTCCACGACCTGAACGAATTCGGTAGATGGGTCCGCATGGGTTTTACTCGGCCAACAATTGAGCGAGAGATTCACCCCTCCTGCCCATGGTGAGGTATAGGTGACGATGATGGTATCTAGGAAGTTGTACAGTTGATTCTTTGCTGGAGGGAAGAGGATGCATGGGATGTTCGGGTCATCAGAACATTTGTCGGCCGTCAAAAGCTCTCCGGCGTTTGCGCCCACCAACAACTCAACGAGCAGCACGCCCAGATAGGTCGAGATGTGTGCCATCTTGTGGTTGAGTAGAAGGACTGCGAAGGCAGCTGATTCCAAGTCGTACTTAACTGGCCCACTTGTTTGTGACACAGAAGGCGCCCGACTGCAAACTCGTTCCACGAGATGGAGGCATGGAAGCGTGAATTAGGCGCACGAGGGTGCCAATCGCGCCGCACAATGTGTTCTGGGTCAGGCCCGAGCCCGAAGCACATTTCTCGTGTCTGCGGACGTCGTGTTAGCACTAGAGCACTCCGAGTGGTATTGTCTCGGAAGATCGCAGAACATAGTATATTTCCCCGTGCCTGTAAAGACGGCACGCCTCACGGCGGCCATCACCATATGGGTGCCGGACAAAAGCCCAGCTGTCGTGCGAATGACCGGTCGTACTGTCATGCACAGACACAAGCATGTATCAACCAGCCACCAGCTGCAACTTGCTCCAATCGTCTTCATTAGCGGCGACTGTCAAGCAGCTGCCAAGGTCCATCGATCAGCTGCCAAGATGAGGCGATCAGCTGCCAAGTCGGACCTCGACCTCGCCCCCGGCTATGGCTTCAGTCTAGTTATGAAAGGATGCTTGAGTGCATCATTGGGCGTGATGCGCTTTTCTGGCCGCAAGTCCAAACACTTGTCCAAAAGGTCCACAAACAGATCCAGCTCTTTTCGCTCCTGCTCGTTTATCTTCTTGTCCTTGGGCATCAGCCGCGACCTCAAATCTCTAACCGGTTTGGCCTTGATATCGACCATTTTCACCACCGTTCGACCCGTGACTTTGTCCGTTTCTTGGGCCTGGAAATTGAGCAAGTTGTCAAAGTACTCGTAGGTCAAGGTACCGCGTCTCAGAAGTTTGTGAGGAAACTTTCCACGACACTCCATGATCGCACGTAACATGCCGTTGTTGTTACGTCCTGTGAATAGTATCTTTCCGGTGTAGAGCTCAAAGAGTGTGCAGCCGATAGACCACATGTCAATGCCGTAGTCATATGGGATACCGAGAATGACTTCCGGGGCTCGGTAGAAGCGAGATACCAGGTATGGCGCGGTGGCATTCTCGGTAATGGGAGACGCAGAGCCCAGATCACAAATTTTGAGCATGCTCCTCGCTTCGTTGACGAGGATGTTGTCTGGCTTCAGATCAGCATGGATGTACTGACACTTCTTCAACAAGCTCAGGCCCAAGAACAGCTGTTGAGAGTACGCCCGGATCGCTTTGAGGTTAATGCCCACATCTCTCCCAAACTTCTTGAGCACTTCTCTGAGATTCATAGATAGGTTCTCAAACACCATGCACAAATGGCCCTTGTGATCAAACGAGCGGTGAAGGCGGATGAGGTGCTTCTTGTCTTCTGGATCATTTGCCGCAATGTCCTTGAGGATATCAATTTCTTTCATGCCTGCTTTCCGCATGGTCTCGTTGTTACGGACGATCTTGAGAGCCACTGGTCTACCAGTCCGTCTATCTGTAGCTCGAACGACGGATGAGAACATGCCTCTTCCAAGATTCTGAGTGACATGGTATCGGTCCTCGATCAGCTCACCAAGAATCGTGACGTAGTATCCTTCTGGGTCGTCCCAATTGTCCATGAGTCGCGCATCGAGGGCTTGTGCAGTTGTCTTCTCGGCTTTCGGCTTCATGGGAGCCTCTGCAAACATATCGTCCTCGTCCTCGTCTTCTGCGAACATGTCCAACTCACCAGAAGCTTTCGAGGGCGGAGGTGGTGACATGTTAGCGTCCACAGGCACGTGTTGTTGCGACTGCTCAAGAGATCTCTCGTCTTCCTTAAAGAGACGCTTATCATGTCGTGCTCGTTCCTCGTTCATGTCGACCGTTGGGTCATAATCAGCGGCAGATGGTCCATCTTGGGCCGGCGATGCTGGATGGGCGTTAGTCAGGTCTGCATCGCCCTCGAACTTGATTTCCGCTGGAGATTGGGGCGCGGACGAATTCCTGCGTGTTCGAGGAGAAGAAGCCGTAGGAGATTCTAGGGACATTAGTCTAAAACTTTGGCAGGAAGTACCATCCAACATACCAGATCGACGTGGTGTTGATGTATAACTCTCCGCACCAGGGCTTGCAGCAATTGAGTCGGCGCCAAGGTGAAGAGCTTGAACCAGTAGTGGTCGAGTCTGACCACGATATTTGTTCTTAATAGCCTCTCTCCGCTTCCGTCTCTCTTCAATCAGAGCAGCCTCGTCGAGCGGCTTAGGCTCTTCTGGCTCGTTCGGGTTTGTTTGCCGTGACAGGCCACTAGAGCCGGCAATTCCGACCCTAGAACCTCGTTCTGCGACGGCGTTGCTTGGCGTAGATACCGAATTAGAGTCTGAATGGTCCGCGAGGCCATCCTGTGAAGTTTGTGGTTTTGTACCTGCAAGAGGATTGTTCGGACTCTTATTCTCACCATCTTTTCGCGCCGAGCGATCTGCTGCCCTCATCGCGTCATCCCCGCCGTCATCTCTTTGTCTCGAGCGCCTGTACGGGGACCGACTCCTACTTCGGCTTCGTGAGTATGTTCGGGATCGCTTTGCACGTCTTTCGTCGTGTGGGTCGTGGCGGTGGTGGCTGCGCAGATCGTCTTCGTACCTCACAGCAAAAGTGCGTGCATCATGGTGCGATCTGTTTCTCGAATGGTCGTGATCTCGTGGACGCTTGCCGCCCCTGGGAGCTCGGTATGGGGATCTCGAGCGCGATCGGCGTGATCTAGATGCAGCGCTATACGGGATAGAAGATGGTCTGGTATGACGGTCAACCTTGCTGTTATCGCGGAAAGATGGTACGGTCTTTGCCTTCGCTTCCGAGTCTGAGCTGAGGAGCTCGCCCTCAGACCGGCTCGCTGATCTCGAAGCCATGGGAAAGATGGAGGTTGCAGGCCGAGACTAGGACCTAGCCTTCAGTTGAGATAGAAGCGTTAGCCACCAGATTCTTGAACTGGAAAATTTGTAGTTGTAGAGCCCGACCGGTCGTCCCGTCAAATCCTCCGCATCTGTCAATCGAGCATCGATCGTAGTCAGGGCGGCCACCTGTCGAATGATAGAGTGCAGATTGACAAGTGATGTGATGATGATAAAGACCAAGGTGGAGCACCAGCAGGCGTTGCGAGCAAGAGCCTGCAAAGGGAGCCAAGGCAATACTTTCTCGGATAAATGTTCCGCCGTCCCACTCTGCGTAGCAACGACCTACGTAGTCAACTTTTCACTTCCGACTCACTTCTGTCTCAGACTCCTCTTGCTTCGTTTTGAATGTAGCACAACGGGATACGATGGCTGCATCTTTACAGATGTTTTTGGACACTAGCAATAACTGTCCAGTGGCTTCTTCGACTCCGCCTTCCTCGTCCACAGAACAGGACGCGTATTCCGTGTGGCTCAACGGAAAGAGCCTCACTGGGAGTCGATGATCTTTACGGCGATTCCGTTCTCGTGGTATCACTCGCGACGAGGGTGAGTTGATCCGATCTCATCTCATCTCATCGACAGTAATCTGATGGGACGTGAGATCCGGCCTCAAATACCGAGTAGATAGTAAACTTTTGAAAGAAACATATGCAACCACTCGTGTACAGTGCTGGGGTATATTCTGTAGCTCAAATACATACTCCGAAGTCCTGACATTCACCGTTTCGGATTTTGGATGCCACATATCATGCGTACGTCCTCCTCGTGCTCAACTTCTGCACCGGCTGAGTTCCATCGAGGACTCCTATCGCAATATACCCGACTTCATCTTCGGGGCGGATGTCACCCAGCCTGACCGTCACGTTTCGCAGCCGCCTCGACTGGTCTGCAGCATCCTCCATCGACGACTTGTGAGGAATATTCGCAAATCGACTATATCTCAACAGGGGACTGAACCTGTCCAGTACATCGGGCCCACGGCGCATCGCTGTCAGAACCGCCGTGGCGAGGCCGATGAAGAATAACACTAGCGAACAGACCAGCAGAATCGCGAGCCATGTGGAATTGCACTCAATGACACGCTGGCTGGTTGTGATGGTGCCGAGCGTGCTGTCGGTGTTGTACTGTTGCGTGGTTCCAAAGTCACTGGACTCTAGGGTGAAATTGCCAGAGACTGGCGCAGGCGCGACGCTGTCGATCCAGTAAGTATTGAACAGTTGTGTGAAGCGTTGGGAAATAATCTCGTCTCCCAGCTTCCAGAGCTTGGTGGTCGCAGTCTGCAACACGGTGTTGGCAGGCTCGGCGAGGTATGCCTCGATCACACTCGGAGGGCAGAATGTTGTGTCACAGCCCACGGTGGGGTTCGTCGCGTTGGTGAAGTCGGCGAGGAATGACATGTACATTGTGCCCTGCTGACCAAGGCCATTGATCGGCGTGAAGTGGGTTTCGTCGAGGCTGGTCACTGCAGCCCCGTCAGTGTGATTGGCAGGATTGGTTGAGGGCCGGACAGCGGTGCTTTCGCACGTCTGGCCGTCGCATTTTATCTGTACTTCCACGTAACGCATGGTGACGGTGCAGTTCGCGACGGTAAGGATCTTGCCCGTCGGGATTGTTGAACCACTGTCCAAGAGATCGAGGGACAAGAAGCTGAAGTTGTATTGGGTAAAGGGACTGCCGGTACCTATTGTGAAGGCATAATTCGCCCCGCTCCATAACGATTGATTCATGAGGCTTTGCCTGTAGCCTTCGGACCAATCTTGACCTGACACATTGCACGTCGTGACCATGTAACCGGTTTCCATATGGAAATTTGACTCCCCGCCAGATGGAAGGCCATGGATTGGCAGCCCGGTAAGGGAGCTCCACTGGTACCCACCATTGTCAGGAACTAATCTCCAGTCTGACGAGCTCCCTGATGACAACGAAGGTAGGCTTTCGTAAAGGGGTATTTTGACATTGCCGTACTGATCCTGAGGCAGAGATTTGGCTTTGGCAGACCCTATGACGGAAGAGGTGAAGATGGCGTTGATGGGGACAAGGGGCTCCGCCGATGCCGAATTGACGCCTTCGTTGGTGAAGGGCGATACGAAAGCTAGATACGCGAAGCTATTGGTTGTATTCGTGAAGGCATCCTTGGTAGATATCGCTCGGAGCCCAGCCTGGCCACCTAATGGTGAGAGTGCCCACAGGACGAAGAGAAGGGGCGTAAGTAAATTGACCGTCTTCAGAATGAGCGGTGCCATGACAGTGCTCAAGACGGTGCGGCTTTGAAGAAGATATTCGAGTGACAGTACGGAAGTGCCATTTTCGAGCTTGATCGCTGCGACCGCCTTGAGGAATTTCCCGATTACACCAGCAAACAGGATCGGAAAGATTGTTGGGTTCTAAGTCCAGTTAGCACTCAAAGAAGCTGGTACGAATGATGAGGCATGGACAGGAGATGCCAAACATAATATCGTGCACTGTTGCCAACATTTGCGTAACAAGAGCTGATAACGCATGTTTAACAGGAGAGCGAGAAGGAACAAACGACGTGGGTTGACAGGGGAGCACAGTAGAACAGACGAATAGCAAAGCCATACTCACATATTTGGCACCATCGAGCAACTCCTGGTTCCCTGACCGGTCGAGAGGTTCATCGCGCCTGGAATAGACCAAGCCAGCGAAGACGATGAAGTAGGCGCAGGCTATTGCCACCAGGAGATCCAGAAAGCTCTCACCAAGCGCGCCGGGGGACAAAAGGCGTCGAGCCCTTCTGGTATATTTATGGTCTTGAGAGGGCGAAGTGTCCCGATTCGAGCTCAGGTGCAACAGTGATCCATCGTCGGTTCGTGATTCCATGAGAAAGGTAGACTTGGGGTCTTGATCTGTACGCGCCATTGTATCCGCAGAGGAGGGTGATCTGATAGTACCTCAGTACGGCTTGGACGCGACATATCTAGCAGCCGAAAAGATCTTTCGTCAGGCAGACAGCCGTCGAAAGCCAAGTGGCTGGCGAAACTTTGGATGCTGCGTGTGGGACTTGAAACGGGCAATACTGTGCAGGGCGTGTTTACACAGCAGGGGTGCATTGAGGCTGGCGATCTGGGAATGAGACTCTCGTTAATTAGAGCGCCCCTGTAGCACGCGACAGCGGAAGCAGACTCGGGGGCCAACGAGGCAGCATTTTCACTGCGACCACTTTGAGCTCGCGTCTGCGGAATCTGATTCGTTTGCTCGCAGGACAAGAATATTTCGAGGGCCGGCGCGTGTTTCAGCACCGCCGACTTCTTGGTATTAACTACCTAGGCTGGGTGGCCTGAAAGGTAAAAATACTGTAATTTCGCTTCCATCGCCCTTCTCGAGATCTTGTGCGACCGAAATGCATTGGCAGGAGAGAATCGAAGCTCTTCGAAAAGGGTTTGCAAGATTCGTTAAGAGGGTAACAGTATGATAGGTGCCGTGTCTGTGAAAGCCACTGACAGGAAAGCTTTTGGGAATCAACTTTTAGCTGAGCGCGAGATTTGGCCCCCCCTGCCCCATCCCCCCACACCTTCTGTATCAGGCAGGCAAAGTGGGCTTGGGGCGGGAAGCAAAGGTTAGCGAAGCTTGTCGTGATGGAGAGCCTAGAACATGATTACAGAGTACTACACACTATGGTGTACTCGAAATTCCGCTTCGGCTTGCTTCCGCAGAGGCACCAGTGGCAGCATTTATATGGTACAGCCTTATAGCAAGACCCGGTATAGATTATTCACACAATCCTCAGCTTCTCAGATCCGGCCATCGCGCTCCAGAACTCCTCTGCCGTGTCGCATCCCATCTCTTCCTTCAAAACGTCTCCCTCCATCCATCCCTGCACGAAGCAAGTGCCCAGCAACCTATACCTGCCTTCCAGATCGGGATCCTCGTACAGCAGCACCGGCACCGAGCAAGTGGCCAAAATTGCGAGCCGCAGACCCGAATCTCCCTGCTCAGCTGCACGGTTTCCCTGAACGTATTCTGGCATGAGCCCAACGTAACCTTTCTCTGTGATAAACCCCTTCCTTCCGCGCATGATGGTGCAGATCGCCTCCCAAGCTTCCTGGCGACTGTAAGTTCTCGCAAAGGACGGCACGTGGCGTGATGCATTTGGTGGTTGCTCTTGGTTCAACCTTGGTTTGTATGGAATACAGACATACTGTTCGTAGGGATTTTCGGCCTCAGTATTTGCTAGGTTGTCTTCGCGCCTGGGCCACGAGGCTGGGACGTCGCCGTGAAGCATGGCTACAACGGCTTGAGAGATGTCTTCGTATTTGCGCATGTTATGTTTCGCGCAGAATTCGGCCGTCGAAGGTACGAGCCCCTCGATTTTGGTCTCAGTCGAAGCGCCATCCGGATATTCAACAGCCGCTAGGACCGTGTCCAGGATAACACCCAAACAGTGCAGTTCGTTTCCGACAAAGTCGAAGAAGTCATTGCCTCGTATTTCTTGACGCACACCGCCGTCCGCAGAGTATATAGGACCATCTTTGTCGTCTTGGAATGCCATTTTGAACTTTCGGAAGACCTCCCTTCGAACGAGGGAGCTTGATTGAGAAGGCCGGCTCCAGTCGGGGCACCAAGACGGCGCTCGTGCGTAGAACGTGGAACGATCTGCTGGACGTATATATTCTGCAGCCCCTAGTATATCCAATGAGCCGCTATGTAGGGCCCAGGCTTTTGCAAACGCGACAAATGTTTCCTCGTATGTCTTCGAATAGTCCATGTGAAACTCCAAACCATCTTTGTCCCTGGCAATATTCCACAGGGCAAAGATCTTGTCGTGTGGTACCGTCGCTTGGAAGTCTCGTGACAGGATGGCGGTCTCGAGATAGCCTGGTGCGTTGTCATTGATGTCGACCGTTATAAACCCGGCCCTCACCCTTCCCATATGCAAATGTCGGAAGTAGAATAGCTTGCGAACGAAGATGAGCTCATACATGACTACTTCGTGAAGCTCAGGAACTGCCTGTTTCATCTTCTCGGCCAGCTCAGAGCTCCGCGACAGCATATCCTGTAGATTGTATGCAGCGGAGTCGAGTTGCTCAAAGTGTATGCCGCGTCTCTCTCCGCAGGCAATGATTGGATTGGAAGCAACTGTGACCTCCTGAAGCACCCAGGCTCTGCGGAAGTACGGGCGCATGAGGAACAGATAAAGTGCGGCACAATATCGAGGGAGCTCTGCTGGAGCTATCCGTTTAGGCTTTCCGACCTCAAATTCGCCGTTTTCATCCGTCCGTATCACCGGCTCTTGAAGATGCTTGACGAGGTCTAGGGCGAGGTCACTGTGCTGATCGGGTTCGCCAACATAGCAGACGACAGCGGCAGCTTTGTCGATGATGCGGCCCAGTTCGGGAAGCTGGTCATTCTTCTCTTCGACATCCCTTTGGTTGATGCAGATGGCATCGGCCCAGATGGCCAAGCCATGGGTTGGACTTCGTAATGAGCGAAGAGCCGCTTCCAGGTTCTTCCGGATGCGCATCTTTAAGCCATTGACCACTATCTCTCTCCATTCGTTCTCGACACCCCAGGTGTACGACAACGCATGATAAACCACATCTGAGCCGGTTGGACAATGTGCCAAATGCAGAGTCAAGGGCGCCTCAGGATCCGGGTTGTTGGCAACGACGATGATCCGGATTTCGTTCGCAACCACGTCAAGAGGCACGTATTCGTGATCATCTGCGGGTTGTACAATAGAGGGACGTTTCCCCAACCTGATTGGATAGACCTTGGGTAGAGAGTATTTCTCTGGCACTGAGTCCCAGTTCTTGTCCCATTCCTTATACCTAGCATCAACCGACTTCTCGATGACACCCTGGTGCAACAGACGTTTCAGTGCAGCGTGCATATCAACGACAGTTTGTGCCCTGGCATAAGCCTTATCCACAAAGTCACGGTTCCAATATTTCGACATTTCATTCGGATTCTGCTGGTCAACACAGATATAGCGTACCCAAAGCCTGACCGGCGTGTCCGACTTTCGAAAATTTCGAAGGAACTTCTCCAGCGCTGTAGCGACGAGGAAGGACCTGTCGTCAATCTCGATGACTTCTTCGAGCAGCCTGTAGCCGCGTCCATTTCTGATAGCGATGAAGGGCGCCGCACTAGTTAGAGGTTGGACTTCGAGCTTGCATTTCACGTAGTTGTATGGATCGTTCTTATCTCCGGAGCATGGCTGGAGCACCACTATTCTGATCTCTTCATTGTCAAGATGCAAGGGCTGGTGGCAATATGCGGGTGCGGTCACTTCCCTGAATCCATCGCTTTTGTTTGTGTACGGAAGCCTTCTGTCGACTGAACTGCCAGAATGCTCCACCGGCGATGGTGAGGACGCCATCATTTTTGGTAAATCGTTTGAAAATGCATTCAACGATAGAGGTTGGTGCAGGCCGATTGAAGCACGTTGAGTTTTTCGACTCGCGCGGACGCCTAATGTTAGGCACAGCCTCAATCTGCAACTCGGTTGCAGGTGTTGTGTGTGGGGGCCAAAAGCGATCTTCAAGGGTATCCGCGGCCCTAGAAAATGACCAGTCAGGGGTGGGACATAAAGGACAATCAACATCCTCCTGTTGGCGAACAGCGGGATAGCCAGTTTGTAGACACTTTAGAAGTATGAGACAACTGTTCTAGTTTGGGGAGATGCGGTCGTAGGACACATAGGATCGGTAGTAAGTGATGATGCCGGATCATAATTCGTTTGCTTGGAAGGTGGCCGTCTGTCCAAATTCACTGTAGCAATGGTGAGATTCGTCAGGCAGTCCTGCTTCTGCTGCTGCCATTGCTGCTGCTGATGATGCTATGACCTCTTATTGCTGGAAATTTGTGACACCAAGCCCATGATTCAGAACTTGCACCATCACTGATCTTTGACTTCGAAGTGTGAACGTACGAGATGGGGAAAGCCGTCTCTGTTTGCACTGATGGCTTGCTCATGCGGTTTGCATTAGGAGGCTCTGCTTGCTCAAACAGCGACTCCCGACGATATCTTTTGTCTTGTGCGTTGGATCAATAAACCGACTGGTGAGTGCACTGGAAGGCGGCCAAACGAAAACCTCTTGGATAGGCTATATATATCCTCTTTCGCCAGCCTGTTGATTCGGTTAATCATCAGCAGCATCATCGACAGCTCAAAGAACCAAAACCGCCACAATACCAATATCAAATAGGTGCCTTTCCCCGTCCGCCGCATTGGGGCTTCTATTGACTTCGTCGCAGACACATCGTCAACCATCTTGCCGCAACAACTTTACATAAACACTCGTCACCGACAACATGTCTGGAAAACCTCCTCCTCGCCCGCCCCCGAACAGCCCTAGCAAGCCGGGACCAAAGCTGTAGGGCATGAAGCCGACCGACCCCGCACACCACCCGTCAACCACTCAAAGGGCTAGCTGTGAAACTTCAGCAGCGGCTATGCAGATATGCACCTCAGCAAATGCAACATCACACTGAGGGACCGGAATCTGAGATAAGCACGCCGCAATGCCACGGGGATATGGGCGACGGCGGAGATTGCCCCAAGTTACCAGGAGACCTGGGACTGCATGTTGAAGTACAGCGTGGCCAGCGCTTAAGGTCCGAAGACAGCAAAGGCGTCGTTTGGAAAAGGATTGAGTGGGATTCTGGACAATCTTCTCGATGAGATAGTCAATGAATTCCATTCAAACAATCAAATGTCCCAGAAATTAAGTCTGTCATGCTTATCATAGTCACTGCGGATCGTACGCTCTCAGACCTGACAAGCATAGGCACACTACCAGAGATGGAGCCGTGGTATGTGCTGCAATTCCGCTGGCAGAGCTAGCGATCTGTCGAAGATATCATACTGTAGACAGTGGTAACGAAGGTCTTGAGAATAAGTGGCGTGCAAATGGTAGTAAGCTTGGCGCTCACGTGGTCGTCAGGCCCATGCCGAAGATGTCCCGTTGCATGGTCCACGAGGGTCCTAGACTGCGGCAATTCTTGACTTCTTCTGACACCGCAAGATTAGATTCTCATCCACGACATCGCGATCTTGAGTCCCCCACCAGAGTAAACTGTCCGCAGAACCAAGCCACAAGTCATAATGGGTGGTCAAAGTCGAGAAGGCACGCGGGAACCAACACCCATTTGGAGGTCTGCCACTGACATTCTCTCGCAGGCGGCAAAGTTAAGCCTCTCAAGGCACCAAAGAAAGAGAAGAAGGACATGGATGATGACGAGGCAGCATTCAAAGCCAAGCAACAAGCAGGTATAGACCGTCGCAAAGCAGAGCCCCTTCCACACAGCAACTGACCAATTCGCATAGATGCAAAAGCCAGGAAAGAAATGGCCGAGAAGGCGAAGGGCAAGGGACCATTGAACGCCGGTCAACAAGGAATCAAGAAGAGTGGAAAGAAATAGACGATGTGGAGAGTTCGAACGCCTGGCGCGTGATTTATAACATGACAGCGAGGCGTATGACGGGTTGAACCGAGAGGTACTGAAAGAATGATTTTACAGACCGGGTGATGACTTCTCTTGGACACACACTTTCGTGATTCCAGCCTTTCCTCTAGTCTCTGATTGTGGTGGCCGATGAAATTGCATCAACTTGACTGAAAACAACACGGTACCACCGGGCTGGAGACTGAGGCTAGCGACAGAGGAACTCCGAGAAAAGCAGAGTTGATCTGGACTTCTGACTGGGGAGGCAAAGTCACCACACTGGCTCCTTGACAGGAGCGTCCGCCCTGAGCAGCAGCATTTACAACGAAGGCGGCATGGGCCTCATCGCCTTGGCAATAATTCTGTTCCCGTCACCGACGGATTATCTCCCTGCCGCCTGCCGTTTCATCTACAACTCGCACATAAAGAATTTCGGTAACGTTGACGCGAGGCAAACTTTTCGACGGCAAGCTCCCTCAGACCGCTCTTACTTCATCTCAATTGCTCCTTTCTTCGTTATCTTTGACTCTCGCACCCCTCCTGCTTCGCGGCCCCAGTCGGAACCAATCCTCGTAACGACCCTGATCTCAGCTTCAACTTTTCGCATAATGGACGGCTTTGCAGAGGCCACTCCTGAAGCGCGAGAGCAACGTGAGGATCGCGGCCCTCGAATTCCTCCCGCCAAACTTTCAACGTAAGCCCAAATTCGCCATTATCCTGTTGCCGCCTCCAACTGACACTTCAATACGCCAGCATCAATGCCACTCCGACGATCTCCATCTTCTACAAACCTGACAAACGAGCCCCCGTCACGCTGCTTGATGGCAAATTCCCCCGCGACGCCGCCATGATTTTCTGCGACCGCATTCGTCGTGATATCATGGACAACGGCAGCAAATCCTTCACCATCGTTGGCGGCGATTTGAACGGCCACAAGGTGGTTTTTGCTTGGATCAATCAATGCGTCGAAGAGCAGGGCATCGTCAAGTTCAAGGATGTAAGTCTCTCCACGCGTCAGGTCTTCGCAGAGCGGAAATGTCTTTTTACACTGTCAATGACTTACACCTCGGACAATCTTCAGCTCGATGAATCACTCCCTGGCTTCTTCATAACCTATGCCAGCGTCATCCTCTCAGCTTACTACCTCGGAATCCCTGCCCGTGACCTCTCTGACCATGTCCTCAAACGAATGACCGCCATCGCCCGCAAGCAACTCATGACCTGGGACGAAGTGGACTGGTTCTACGAAACCTCCTTTCCTTCCACCCTGCCTCAGGAGAAGCAAGCCGCTCTTCGGGGAGTCGCCGCTGCCTCTATCTTCTGGGGCTGGTGGGCCGCCAAACTGGACAGCGAGGAAACGCCCGAAGAGATGCGCCTCCTTGACGTGATGAGGAAGGAGAACAAACAGCTGGACGACGACTTGCACGCGTGGTGCGAGCGGAATGAGGAAGACGTGAGACGAAAGTGGGAGGAGAAGGCGAAAGCAAAGAAGTATGGTGCTCAAGGCTCAAATGGCGGCGGTGACGGAGAGGGGTGGAACCAACCTGATGAAACTACGGACGGCAATACCGGTGGATGGGACAATGCCGTTGCCGACAACGGTGCTTCGGGTGGATGGGATGCTGCTACACCAGCTGCCGCTGGCGGGTGGAACAACACTGCAGCAGCAACTTCCAAAGCCGTTGCCAACACCTGGGACTCTGCCGACGTGTTGAACGAGAACGACGCTCCTTTTGCCCCGCCAAACTCTGTCGCAAGCCCTGGATTCAGCGGTGTTAAGAACACACATACTCCTTTGCCTCCTCTGAGCGAGATCACGAATGCCACTCCCTTCGATGAGAACGACGGATTTGGTGGGACTACCGGCGGAGGTGGCGACTGGGCCGACGAGGTCAATGCAGAACTCGTCGACCAAGGACCTCAGGACCACAATAATACAGGGCACCACTTTGCGAATAATCAGTGGTAGGGCCCTGGTACAGGTGGGACCAACTCTACGCCTCTTCGTGCCATTCAGCCACCTATCGCCTGAGTTGAACATCCCTGCCTGCCTGCCTGCCTGCCCGCGAGAAGTGGAGTGGACAGCTTTGTGACTGTTGGGTTTGCTATGTTGGAATCGACCTCCTGTTGATGAAGAGAAAATGGAGGACCATGTTAGCGACATGCGCACGGCTTGATACGTTCGGCGGGCATCAGACTGTGTGTATCAGTCTGTCATAGCGAACATACGGGATTCAGAGTGCCTGCCTTGTAATGCAGCGGCGTTGCGGATTTGCAACCGGGTGATACAACTGTAATGGCAATCAACCAGGCAGACAAGTGAAATACTTGGATCATGCTGCACTCTTCGTGTACGTAATGCCCTCACTTAGAGTACAGTATGATCTGAGTTGGACTCTGTCCACACATCAGCAACCAGCCAGCCTCCTCCCTGCGAGAGAATCCCGTTCCCCCCTTTCCCGCATCCACATTACAGAAAAGAGTAGCATGAGCAGGAAGTACATGATTATGCTCACAAATGAAACGCCTCATCCCCAGCATAACTCAAGCACAAGATGAAATGTCACCATGCCACACAATACCATACCATACCATGCTCGACCCTGATAGTCCCCAGCCCCAATGCATCCATTCCCCGTTCGGTGCGACCCCCAATCCCCAGGGTCCTCACAGGTATGTAAGTCTCATGCTTCGGCACGCGGCCTGAGCCGAACCGAGCCAAGACAATTAAGCCAAGCCGTTAAGCAAAAGGAGCACCTGGGCAGCCAGGTCCTGCACCTGGGGCAACTGAGCACTCCCGCCCAGGGTGCCACTGAGGCCTTGCACCGTGGCGACCAACTGCTCGGCCTTGGCGATGGCAGCCGTCAATGTGGCCTCGGCGCCCGCATCGGAGAGATCTAGGCCCGCGCCGCCCGTGAGGCCCTGGAGCTCATCGACGAGGCCGGACAGGATCGACACCACCTCGCCGAGGAGGGAGTTTAGGTCTAGACCGGCGGTCCCGGAGCCCAGGATGCCGTCGAGCGTGCTGCCTACGCCGTTGAGAGAGGTGAGAAGGGTGGGGAGCAGGTCTGTGATCGAGACGGTTGGGTTCCCCAAAAGGCCGCCGAGGAGGTTGGAGATGATCGAGAGGTTGATTTGGCGTTTGACCGGGTGGGTGGAGATGGAGACGGGGAGGTTTGGAAGCGCTGGGAGGTCGACGTTGGTGACGTCGGTGACGGGGTCGACGGTCGCTTCGAGGTTTACTTCGACACCTAGGGCTGGGGAAGCGTTAGTCTGTGGGAACTTGTGATAGCGTGGATTGGGTCGAGTCGAGTAGGTCACGGGATATGGGAAGCGGGAGTGATTTACTGTCAAGAGGGAGAGCCAGGCCGGAGGCTGCGAACATGACGCCTGCGAGAAGAGCCGTGTAATGCATCTTGGTGGTATTGATTGTGTGGATTGACTTGGGAAGGATGGGTTGGTTTGTGAGAAGGAAAGTATGAGTGAATCTGATTTAATGAGCGACCGAGTTAAAGTTGTTCGATGAAGAGAAGAGAGCGACTGTTGCTGATGAGGAGAGAAGAAATCCCCAGGGAAAATCATGGGATTTTATAATCATATCGTTGTCCTCGTGAATCTCTCTGGTGGAGGCATTTCCTGGGCACAGACAGGGAGTTCCTCGACGCGCAGATGGCCATACACCCATCACATCATCGACAGCGCTCTGAAAAAGACTGTCTAGCGAGCACAAGGCTCCCTCTGAGTTCCGTGAGCTGCAGCTTGGTGTTTCAAGTCATAATCTTCGGGCCCGTGCCATGAGCAGCAACCACCATTGCTGTGGTAGAATTTCGCTATGCAGATCAACATGTTTCTTTGGTAAGGTCAGTCGTTGTTTCTTAGCGTGTTAATCTTCAGGTGTTCCCGATTGGGATGGATCGACGAAGCCTTCCTCTTTGGAGAACCGATGATCGAGGAACGGGTGGATCCAAAACCTTGCGAGCCAGGGGATACCCGAGGAATGTGCCGCGAATTTCGAAACAGACTAATAGCTCGAGCTGGACAAGGCTGAAGCTTGTGAGTTATGCAAGAAATCGTTCATGGGATAAATCGCCGGATACGAGGAGGCGGGGGAGGCCGATGCGGAAGTGGCGCCTTTGACGAACACCATGACAACTCGCATGCGAATGCATTGGTATACGAGTACATTCTTGATGGTGACAAGCCACCAATCGTCTGCCGAACAGCCCACGCTTTTGGATAGTAGCCACCACAGGTGGTCAACCTAGAACAAAATCAGATGCTCCGTTTTGCTCACATTGAGACTGCGGCCTCAGGATGGTGATTCCTATCCTGACTATCTCCCCCGACAGAGTCGTGTCGCAAACAGGAGTTCAATGTTAGTATTGCGGTATGACGTGATTGCGGATGCACGGGCGATGGGGTGGATGGTACTCTTACTGCGGTGACTGTCCGAGTTCCTCATCACGCCTCGAACTAAGGTGGTTTTCGGTCAGTGCGGCACCGCTTCGACTTGGCTTGGTATGTCGATCTCGAAAAGCCATCTTCAGAACGAAATTTGCTTGCAAGAAGACTTCCTGTCTGGTTTGAATAAAGGCTGCACATCACTACTAGCTGAAATTGTCGTCCCACAACGTCGGTTTAATTGGTATTGACCTGGGCAAGAACTCCTCCGTGGCCTGGGCTTCACAGGCGATATTGCGCACCCCTGAAATGCTACAAACAGTAAACAGCACTCGACCGTGGTAACGGCTGACTTGTGCAAGGGCAGCCAATCCAGAGAAAGCCAACATTCCTGACAACTCGGAAGGCTAACAGGTGCTCGCCGCCCCATGTGAAGCTCTCTGGAGACGGAGAGAAAGGGTTTCGTCCCATATAACGCAGTCGTCTCATCGGAGGAAAGGGGCTTATCGAACCAGCAGCGGGGGGGGAATCTCCAGACAGTACTCTATGAAGGAGTTCAGGCCGGGCAATGTCACCTCTTGCCGAGGTCCGGCAGAGCATTTCATTCCCACTTACTCTCACGCTGGAAAGTGTATCGCCGATACAAGCCACGGACAAAGTAGCCGTCTAAGATGGTGAAGGCCACGAAGAATGGAGTTGAAGTGCTATTGCTGCTGAAATTGTTGAGAGGCAGGGTTGAGAGGGTTCTGCTGGCCCAAAGCAATGTGTGAGGGAGTATAAAATGACATTGCAGGTGACTGTGAATAGTGAGTGCTGGGTGAGCTGAAAATGAGTGCACATTGGGCCGCTCCTTCCCATGTTGAACTTCTCTCAACTTATCGCAGGTGGTGGCCAGTCTCGAACTTACAACACTGATTGACAATTAATGAAGCCAACTTGGCCCAATTGCTGCTGTCTATACCAACCTCTCCTTGACCTTCTGATACCAAACTCCTGCACTCACCCATCGTCTGCTAAATCAGACATCATGTTGAGCAAGACTGGGACAGGCCCGCGCCATTGCTCAGTCCGCCTCGTGCCTCTGCTCTGGCTCATCACTCTTTGCTTCTGCCTTGCTGACCTCAGTCCTCGCCAGTCATGTGGACAGGGATATCATCTCTGCTCACCTGAGGGCGCATCCTTCAGAGACGTTCCTGAGATTGGTCCCAGCCTGGCTAACCTCTACCTCAATCTGATTGCGACAGTCAATCGTCAGCCTGCGCCAGCTCGTGTCTTGGGACGTTCACAAATTGCCGACGGCGGCTTAACCACGGACGACCTTGATCCAGCCGGCCTAATCTGCATTGCGAAGGGCGAACAAGATGATGCTCTGGCAACTCATTGCTCAGACAATGGATACCGGTGTTCAGGTCTCGAGGACGGCACCTTCCTAGAGACCATGTATTACACTGGCGACAAAATCTCTGACTGCGACAAGAACTGTAAATGCGCACGGGCTTCGCCGGAACAACTGACGCTGTCGAAGTTGTCTCGCGGTGTGAATTTGCCCGCCCATCGGGTGAGAGAGACACCAGGGAGCCTTTGCTGTAAGTCCAGTGCTCAGTCCAGTGATATGCAGGGTAAACTTACCCAACGCAGGCGCAGAGACAACGGATTGCATGCTTTTGCTCAGTTATGACGTTCCTTTGTGCTGGGTACTGCTCTCATTCTTCATACTTTTGCCCACTGACTGACCATCTTTTGAGGACAAATTCACCACCAACTACTACCTCCCAGATGGCTCCTATGGCTCAGTCATATCTGGTAATTATACCGCTCCGGACGGTGGTCAAGCCAACTTGATCACAGGGAACTATCGCTTGGCGAATGGACAGACGGGGAACATTTACCAAGGAGACACCCTCGATGAGCCGAATACCGCCAGCTTGCCAATCCCAACTCCATGGACCAGTAGTGGAGTTGGTTCTGCCATACCAGCAAGTCAAGTTGGATCTCAAGCATTCACCAACTCCTCTGGAATGCCTTCGTTGCCCAGTCCCACAACCACATCTGCGACCAGCACCACTGGCTTTGTGTCATCTCTCATGATCGCTTCCGCTTCCAGCACCACAAGCAGCCTCGTGAGCAACGTCACAACCCTCTCTGGAGGTCCAGCTGCCGCGACGTCGGGTAGCACGCCAGCCGCAAGTGGCGCTGGACCAACACAGCCAGAAATCACGCCTCCAACAACCAGCGATGCAGTGATGTGCGTGTGTGGTGGAATATATGGCTTATGGTTGCTCGCAGTGGTTTCACATCTGGTGGTGCATTAGGCGTCCAAGGTACGCTTTGCTGCCACGCACGACATATTAGACAGCCCTAAGGCAGACTAGTTCGCTTCGGTCTGGCGCGCTCCAGCACGCGGTTGCTGACTGTGGTGCATATGGACTGGGACTTCTGATGGCCAATTGATGGCAAATGAAACCGAGGTACGACGAAGATCAATCTCTCACAATCGAGCGCATGGGTACCAGAGGAGGAATTCTGATAACGTTCTTTGCTGTATGTAGACCATCCTTTGTCCAGCAGGGCAGTGTGTATCGCAGCAATATCAGTAATCAAGACGATGGCAAGCGGCAAATCCGCATGGCCCGGCTTCCAAAGGTCTTTTACTATCTGTGACAGTGCCTCTCACCAAACTTTGGCGACCCCGCCTAACTGGGGCCGGGAGTGGCAGGCCAGCAGTCCCGCTACGTATCAGCACGACGGGGGTATATTGGGTGGAGCATAAGGGAGATCCGAGGCTGGCGAGAGACGTGGTTGGCGGTTGTCACTTCGCTTTTGGCTTGCCCCTCCCAAGCTTGAGCTGTAGCCCATCAATTGCAGAATACTCCGTACGGCAAGTCTACACCAACCATGTGGAACAAACTGCTGTGATTCTCAAAATTTTCTTGCGCGAGGAGAATTAGCATGTTCGCAAATTCAAGTAGACACGTGTTGTGACGCCCGCCTATTCCATGAGGATGGTGCGTGGCTGCTGACCGAAATTCGTTCCCAAAATCGCCCACTTGATCTGGCAGCTGCTTTGGTGCTTAATCATCACGCCGAACCACCCACACTCAAACCCTCTTTTGAGAACGTCCAGACGATCCCGCCGGGCATATCCACCGTGTTTGGCACTTCTGCCGGATCATCCCTTCATCTCCGCTCTCTCTCGAACACATCTCGCTGTCACCGTACTGCGTAAGTTGAGGTTGCTGTCGCTGTCGCAGTTGCGGTCGCCGCAGCCAAACCTGCTGGGTGCCTCCACTTCAAGAGTCCACACCCGAGTCCAGTGCTCCAAAATGACATGACCGGCCACGTCACTTCCTTCGTCCGAGAAAATGGAAGACATTCTGGGCGAAGACTTGCCCATCGCGCCCGCCAGACTGTTTGAGCGACTCGCGCAGGTGCCGAATTATACCTGGGATCGTTCGGTATGGCGCCGTCGAATTCATACAATGTACAAATAAGAGCTGACCTGATCCTCCGCAGTTTGTACCCTTCCACACGAGCTACGACCACTGGTAAGTACGAGAATGGCCTGATTCTGAGTCCTCACACCACGCACTCCAGTAACTGATCAGTGGCGGCTCAAGTAGGCATATCTATGGCATCCTTCACAATGCCGACGTCATCAACCCCCGTGAATCGACCAGTACCTTGAACAGCTTTTCCCTCCTCTCCAGCGCCTCGACCAGAAGTTCTCCGAAACTCGATCCTCATCGTCCCTCGCTGCGACACCACCATTGGAGCAGTATTAGCGGTACTTCCGACAGTGATAATCTATCGTCGAAAGGAGGAGATCCGGATCCAATATGGATGCCCGTGGTTGCTCGGATAAGCACGCATGTGCTCCGGTTGGAGAGAGAGTTCTACTACAACCAGGCTGTGGTCAAAGAGGCTGATCCGGAATGTGAACACACTATTCGACCGATCGAGATATTCAAGCTGCCCAGCACCCCAGGCGACACCCGTCCAATCGTTGTCTCCGTCTATGAGGCCCCAGGGAAGAATTATCTGCGAGAGATACTCGACATGGGCCCGGCCTTTTATGGCCTCAACAATCGCTTGGACCATAGGATGAGTCTGTCGGATGGCACTCCGGGAGAGCAAATTCCATTGCAAGCGTTTCTCGATTTCGCCGTTGGCGCGGCAGAAACACTCGAGCTGTTGCATCATGGGGCCAAAACTGTACACGGCGAGGTACGATCGGACACTTTCCACTGGAACCGCGAGACTGGTGCTGTTAAGCTGGCCAACGGCGGAAACGGCCCGCGAGCTTTTGAAAACCTACTGTCAAGCGAGGGTTGGGCCAACATGAGCAGAGAAATCGGTGTTAAGAACAAACTGCATTTCATCGCGCCAGAGCAGACCGGTCGATTGCCAGCCGAGCCCGACAGTCGCACTGACGTTTACAGTCTGGGAGTCCTCTTCTGGACGCTCCTCACGGGACAGCCCGCCTTCGATGCCGAAACACCTATCGACATTGTTCAGAAAGTTCTCACCCACCGTCTGCCCATGGTGACTTCGATCCGCATGGATATTCCCGACGCCATATCCCACATCATCGCCAAGATGACTCACAAGCAGATGGATGAGCGATATCATTCAATGAGTGGTCTGAAATATGACCTCTTGCAGATCCAGAAGTTCTTGGGTGAGGGCGACCAAGAGAAGATCAAGAACTACAAGGTTGGACAACGCGATGTGTCCTCCTTCTTTATCCTCCCTACCAAACAATTTGGTCGACACGCCGAGATTGAACGCATCACCAAGATAATCGACAAGGCTCATAAACGACAGAGCTCGTCAGGGTCGCGGCCGACTCCCTCACAACATGGCCTCCTGAGCGGCTCCAATTCCTCCATTTCCGATAGCCGTGTGGATGGCCCTGAAGAAGGAGCTCCTTCCGATGACTCGAGCTCCTTCGGTTTCCGGGAATCTCGAAGCAACTCCACGACTATTGGATTAGACAGCACATACCCTCCTGGCTATGGCAACAAGACCAACCTATTTGGGAAGCGTACACGAGGGATCGCTGATCCGAGAATGACTCCTCTGGATGTCTTGTCCGATCGAGATAGCAATTTTTCTGGCGGCCTGCAGCCGGTAACTGACTCACTGCAAGGGATGATGACACGACGGAGAAACAGCCACAAATACAAGCGAAGGTCGAAGACGGAGGTCATAACCATTGTTGGGCCGTCTGGAGTTGGCAAAACTGCTCTTATAAAAGCTGTGCAGCCCGCCATTCGTCGCCATGGATATTTCGCCCTTGGTAGGTTCGATAGAGCACGGCCCTCCCCATTCGAGCCACTTATCAAGGTCATGGCAAGCCTCTTTCGACAAATTTTCTCCGAGAAGGACGTCAACTCCCCATATCATGAGCATCTTCGGGCTCATGTCACTCCGATCTGGCCGGTCTTACACTCAATGTTGGATTTACCTGCAACCTTACTCGACGTGACAATCCTCTCCAAGAAGCTTTTGGTCAAAGCGGATACGACGAACCAGAGCATCAACACGGAGGTCCCTACAATCGAGACTGGCCCAAAGCCCACTCTAAGTCCGTCCACTACCCATGGCAGTTGGGATGCCAACGACTTCCTCCGTGGACCCGCGAATACCAAGTCCATCCGACTCATCAACACTTACATGGACGTGCTTCGCACCATCTGCACGGGGAAGCTGATCTGTCTGTGCTTGGACGATTTGCAGTATGCAGACGGCGAATCAGTCGACCTGCTAATGCACATTATAAAAGCCAAAGTCCCCGTGGTGCTCATGTTGTCGAGCAGAGTCGATGATGACGGCGTTCCCGATTCAATTGCCAAGCTTCTCGACCTCGATTCGAGCAACAAGGTGGAGTTGGGTAATTTGCGTGAGAGGCACGTCTTCGAGTACGTTGCGGCAACAATGTCTCAATCAGTAGACACTATCCTTCCTCTAGGTGCTGTCGTTTACGCCAAGTCAGAAGGCAACCCATTCCTTTTCAAGGATATCCTGCAAACGTGCTATCAACGAAATTGTCTGTGGTACGATTGGAAGGCTTCAGGTTGGCAATTTGACCTCGACAGAATTTTCGACGAATTCAGTGGTGAAGGATGCACCGACAATGGCTATTTGACGCGACGATTGCAGGACTTACCGCCAGCAGCGAGGTCAATCCTGGCTTGGGCTTCGCTGATCGGGTCAACTTTCTCATTCAAATTGATCCAGTCTATTATGACAGGAGACTTGTTCTACAGCAGCGGAAGGGACCAGGCGCATGATGCAACATGCCCTAAACGCGCCAAACTATTCAATATTTCCGAGACTGATTGCATTAATGGTCTTCAGCAACTGGTCAACATGTACATTATTACCCCTGGAGAGACCGACGACGAGTTCCGATTTGCGCATGCCCGATACCTCAAAGCAGCGAATGAAATGCGCGAGTGTCAAAACACGACCAAGATGCACTTCATCATAGCGCAGGCTATGATGGGCTATCTCAGTCAGTGCAAGTACAATCTGTACCCTCTGGCACGTCATATCTGTCTATCCGCCGATATCGTCAAAGAACGTATTCCGACTCGGATGCGTTACCGCGACGTCCTCTGGCGCGGGGCTCAAAAGGCCATCGAGACCGGCGCCAAGACGACAGGTCTTTGGTACTACAAGACCGCTATTAATTTGCTCCAAGATGACAAATGGGATACGGATAACCCCGATGTGTTCTACGACGAAACTCTCCAACTTCACGTTAATACCGCTGAAATCATGTACCTTGAGGGGAACAAGGAAGAAGCTCTGGAGCTCTTGAATGAGACCTTCGCTCACGCAAGATGTTCGGCGGACAAGACGAGGTCTTTTATTCTAAAAGGGCGCGTGCTTGCCGGCCAAGGGAAATTTCTGGACGCATTCGCGGCACAACGAGAATGTCTGGCAGAGCTCGGGCTTGCTCTAACGGAGCTAACTTGGGACGAATGCGACATCGAGTTCAAGAAACTAGAATTCCGGCTACGGCGACTCGACAAGGAGGCGCTTCTTACAGCTCCGTTGAGCGAAGATAGGAATGTGATTGCACTTGGGACGGTGCTTAGCGAAGCCCTGGGCGCGCTCTACTGGTCCAATGCTCTGCTCTGGTACCAACTTGTCATTGCCTACGTCAATACCCTTCTCGACCGTGGTGTGTTTGTCCAGGCTGGAGTCGGCTTCGCAATGCTTGGCGCTGCTGCGATCGGCCGCTTCAAGGACATCGAACTGGGCTTGTCCTATGGCGACCTCGCACAGGAGTTCTATACCTTGTTCGAAGATGCGTGGACCCGAGGCAGGGGCTGGACGCTATACACTCTCTTCATTGGCCACTTCCAGACTCCAGTGCGGAATTTGCTTCCTATTCTTGATAGCGCTCTCGAATACTCCTTGTCGTCCGGGGATAAGTTTGTCAGCATTCTCAACATTGGTGTCATGGCCATCTCAAGATTCTGGGCTGGACAGGATCTTGCAGAGGTTGAGGCTTTCTGCACCTACGGCCCCGAAGAATTTGACGACTGGGAAAGAGACCGGCGGGGCGGAACGTTGCTTACCGTCACCAGACAGATTTCTCGGGCGCTTCAAGGAAAGACCATTGCAGCAGACGCCAGAACTCTCCTAGACGATGAAGATCATCAATCCGAAAAGTGGATGGAAGAATGTGACCTGTATGCAGCTAATGCACAACGTCCTCGTGACATCTTCGATGCTATGTCCCTTGTTGCTTACCATCTGCTCGGCTACCACGAGTATGTCGTTGAGAAAGGACGACACTTGGTTGCTACGACTCTCGACGAGCTATGGTCGAATCGACCTTCTTGCGGCACTCGCTTTTATCTCGGCCTGTCCTTGATAGCAATTGCGAAGGAGAAGCCCGAAGAAGAGCGTGGCCCATATGTCGAAGAGGCTAAGAAGATGAAGAGCTTTATCGATGACTGGGGAAGTGCCAACGATGTGAACTACTTTGCCTGGTCGCGGATCTTGGAAGCCGCCATCTCGGACGTCACACAGGTCTACTATAGCGTCATTTCCAGTCTCGAAATGGCCATTGATCACTGCCAAGTTCATGGCTTCGCATTGGAAGAAGCTCTAGCAGTGGAAATGCAAGCAGAGTTCCTACTTGCGAGAGGCGCAAAGAGAGCGGGGAAAGGCATGGTGCAAGAAGCCATTGCTGCTTGGAATCGGATCAATGCGGCCGGTAAAGCTCGACATCTTCAGGACAAGCACGAGTGGTTAATCAAAACTGCCACTACGTCGAGAACAATGGACGCTGCCACGCAAACGCAAGACTTGCACTCATTGACTGTGGCCGAAGACCCTTCCCTTCAGAACAAGCGTGAATACACCAATCAATGGGTTCAACCCAAGCCAGGCGTTGCAACGCAGACCCAGCAGGATGTTCCTGGCCTTGGACTCGACATTTTGGATCTGACGTCTATACTCGAATTCTCACGAGTTATAAGCTCAGAACTTCAGATCAACAACTTGCTCTCCAAGATGATATCGGTCATCCTTGAATCCGTTGGCGGCCAGGCCGAGTTCTGCGCGATCGTGATAGACTCCGAGGACCAGGGCTGGTGTGTTGCAGCGAGTGCCGACCACGAAACTGGGGTCAAGACATATCCCGACGGGATTCCTTTCTCGGAAGTTGACGATCAAGCCGCCCAACAGATCACACATTATTTGCTGCGCACAAAAGAAACGGTTTTTGTGCACAATGTGCTCGAGGACGACCGGTTCTCCAACGTGGGCGATGCGTACCTGGCCAGGAACCCGCATGGGCGCTCAATTATTGCCATACCTATAATACAGGCTGATCATTTGATGGGTGTGATCCACCTGGAAGGCCGACCGAATGCCTTCACCCAACGTAACATGATCGTCCTCAACCTCCTCACAAACCAAGTTGCTATCTCACTGGGCAATGCATTGCTGTACAGAAAGGTCCGAAAAGTGAGTGCGTCGAATGCTAGCATGGTTGAGTCGCAAAAGCGCGCCCTCGTGGCAGCCCGGGAAGCCGAGGCCAAGGCAAAGAAAGCCGAAGCAGAGGCCATGCACAATGTGAAGCTGAAAGAGGAGGCCGCCAGAGCCAAGTCTATCTTCCTTGCCAACGTCAGTCACGAACTTCGAACACCATTGAACGGCGTGATAGGCATGTCGGAACTCCTCAAGGGCACCCCCTTGAGCAAAGACCAGGAACAATACGCAGACAGCATTCGTGTTTGCGCCGATACCTTGTTGACCGTTATCAACGATATCCTTGACTTCTCCAAGCTCGAGGCCGGCAAGATGCAGATGTTCACGGTGCCTCTAAACCTGAAGGAGACAATCACCGAGGTGGTACGGGCATTGGCTTACACCAATCAAGAACATGGCCTGAAGACGATCGAAGATTTACAGATCGACGACAACTTGGTCCTGGGCGACCCAGTCCGGCTTCATCAAATTTTTATGAATCTTCTGAGCAATGCATACAAGTTCACGCCTCAAGGCTCAGTCACAGTGCGCGCTCGCAAAAACGCCGAGACGCGAGATCGGGTCAAGATCACTTGCTCTGTCGCAGACACGGGGATCGGTATCACCCAGGAGCAGCTGACAAGACTTTTTCAACCGTTCTCGCAAGCTGATTCATCCACGGCTCGCTCATATGGCGGCAGTGGTCTCGGCCTCAGCATCTGCAAGGCTATGATCGAGAACGTCCTTGGTGGAAAGATATGGATAGAATCCACCCCTGGTGTGGGGACGACGGTGTCATTCACTCTGACCTTCCACAAGGCGCCCAAGAATAGTAGTGTTGTGAACGACATGCAGATATCTGCGAAGGACCCAGACCCTATGGCCAACTGGTCCCAGGCGGCGAGTCCTGAAACAGAGCAAAAGATGTACAGTTTCTGCGACTTGAGCAAGGTTCCTCGCGAAGAACTACGTGTCTGCATTGCCGAAGACAACCACATCAACCGGAAGATCGCCATCTCCTTCGTCAAAAAGCTCGGCTTTAAATGTGAGGCGTACGAAGACGGCAAGCAAGCATACGACGCCTTGAAGGCCCAGAGCAAAGAGGGCAAGCCTTTCCATCTCGTCCTCATGGATGTCCAGATGCCAGTGCTAGACGGATACGAAGCGACGAAAGCCATTCGAGCCGATCCGGATCCTAATGTCAATCGTGTTTTGATTATTGCCATGACGGCTTCTGCAATTCGGGGCGACCGTGAGAAGTGCTTGGAGGCAGGCATGAATGACTATCTTGCCAAGCCAGTCCGACAAACAGCATTGAAAACCATGTTGGACGAATACATCCAGAACAGCAAGGGGGTTGCCGAAGCAGCGGACAAGAGTGCCAACTCTCCCACGGTCTCGGGTGATGGGGTTAACGGACCGGCAGACAATGGCTCCAAGCCACCTGAGCCCACGGCGAATGGTATTGCGACAGCCAGCCCGACGGAGAAGCCCAAAATACGGCGTCCGTTCAAACGCGTCATGAAGAAAGTCGAGGCGAGCATTGCCGAATTGAATGAAGAGGCAAATGGCACCCTTAATGGCACAACAGGCAAACAAGATGCGAGCCATCGTCCCAGCCCACCGAGTGGCAAGAAGGCGACAGACGAGCTGGGCAACATTAGTTCGGACCAGGTCATGCCCAAGGCAGTACTTGATCTCAGCACCAGCGGCATCAACGGCCAGGCGAACGGCGACGAGAACGGAATGCATGCACCTTTGAACGAGAGGTCAGGAAACATGGATGCGACTTGATAGGGGGTCTTTGGTGTATATTTCAAGGGAAAAGTATGCCTTTCAACGGTCAAATGGGACTAACGACATGAATGCATGGCGCAGGGCGTTATGAGGATAGACGCAGTGCTTTTCAACATTGGGCGGTAGACTTCCAGTGCCTGACGATATTAGGGCAACAGGGGCAACCTATGATGCGTGCTCTAAGCCGAAGGGCCAAGGGAGGAGCTGCTGCAAAAGAAATATCTTGTCCTGTTATGCATATATTATGACCAGCGCATCTGTTCATATATCGACCACGGCACGGCTGGCAAGGGTGGGCGAAGGGCTGCGTCCATAGAGAATGACACATGTTTATCCATTTGTCCCGAAGCAGCCGCGTCTGAGCAGAGCTCTCCACCTCCACCGAGGGCGGAGACCGGAACTGTCAGTACGACCTGCCAGAACGAGTTGGACAAGGGGAGGGTAGCGAGGCCAACGTTCCAATCCGTAACCGCCGGCCGTTCGGCTCAAAAATAGACTAGCAGATGCGCCAAGCTTGAGGTTGGATCCGGGCCAATCAAGTCGGCCATACAGCTTGGCCGGTGACCAATAGAAATTAGCTCGCGCGTCGGGTGCGAATTGTTTTCAAACCAACGCAATCTGCGTCGACAAGCGCGAGGAGCGACTTGCATCGAGAAGACTGTTTTGACCTGCCACTCCAGCTGTGGGTATACCGCAGACACAGCCTCGATTGCGGGTATGCGGGTTCTGGGTTCCGACGAAGATGGACGATCGCCGCCTGTGGGCCGCCCCTCCCAGTCCAAGACAACACTCCTGACTTGGACCTCGACAGCGCTGGCTAGCTCGATTGGTCGTCTTCAACAGTCCCATTTGGTTTCAGCCTTGTCTATAACGAGCTCCTGTCTCTGCAATCTTGGTTGTGCGAGGCCGCGAGCACCTCTCGATTCAGTCCACAGCTGCGACACCGCGTCCAGTCGTTGCGCGCGCCAGTGCGGTCGGCTTCAGAATGTCTTGTCTCGGGACCCGCCATAGCAGTGACTGCTGGGTATCGTGGCCTGTGCTAACGTACCTCCACCAGCAGAGCAACAGGACTTCTGGTTTGAAGCCGGCCTTCCATCAATACAAAAGGCACGGGACCTCCTCGAGCGTCCATTAATTCTCAACCTTCCCATCCCCCGAGTCCTCACACCTCGTGCTTTGATTTCTTTTCCTGTTTCCTACAGTCACTCGTTGTTTACACTCGTTGCATCAAAAGTCAATTGTTCACAGCATAGCCTGGTCGCTCGCTCACTTTCTCATCTGTCTTCATATTATATCCGGTCACCATGAGGTCTGCATTGACTGCCGGTCTCGTTGCTTCTGCTTGGGTCATCCAGCAGGCTGTCGCCACAAGCTGGGGCGATTCCCCGGGCTTCCCCAGTGTCTCGAACACCAACAACAACTGCTCAACTGACCAGCAGAGTGGCTTTAACTGGTCTGGCCTGCCGGCAGGCAACTTCAACAGCTACGGTGGATTTGGCTTTGGAGGGTTTTCCTGCCAGGATTCCTTCAAGCCAAGCGCTAGGAAGAGATCTCTCAAGACTCGCGATGACTTTCAGGTGAGTGGAAGACTATCTTGCCACCCGAAAACGCCTACTGACTCTTTGCTAGTCAAAGTGCATCCAAGGCAAAGTGGGCAAATCCCCGAGCAGCGGCCCCAGCTTCTCGTGCGGCCAAGACAACAAGTTCTCGATAACGCATATGCAAGTCTCTGTCTCTTTCGATACCGAGCTGGACTTCATCTTTTCCATGCCTGACGGCTCGAGCTGCAAGCATACCGCGTCCTGCAGCGCCGAGGGTACTACCGTGGAGAACACACAGTGCGGTGGTGCGCGATCAGTGTCTTTCCAGATGCCTCCAAGCAGTAACAAGGATGGGTGCGACATTGGTATCCATTCCATCGGCTTTGATTGCAACTCTCAAACCACGTCTTCGTCGACCACTACAGCCCCCGCCACTTCCATCACGACGAAGCCAGTGACCACCACGAGTTTGCCGGTGACAACCACGACTCCGAAGTCTGAGAGCACAACTACCACACCAAAGGCCGACACCACGTCGACCACAGAAACCGGCCCTGCCACAACCAGCAGCTCTACCACTACAACTTCTCCGGTACCTCAGACTACCACAACAACCCCTTCTGAGCAAACCCCCGGTACGTCTACGACAACCAAATCTGACGACACTCCAAGCACATCTACGACCACATCTCCATCCGGCACGCCCCCAAGTTCTTCCACAACCACGACGCCCACGGAACAAACGCCCAGCACCACAACTACACCTGTTGAGACCGGCCCAGGAACAACATCAAGCCAGACCACCACTGATGTCGTTACTACCGAGATTGTGATCACCACGGTGACTACCTGTCCCGTCACAAGCACACGTACAACGGATACCGGAATTGTCACGGAGACGTCGAACACCATTTCCACCATCACCATTACTTCTACTTCTACTGTGTGCACACGTTGCACTCGTCCTCCCCCATCCACCCTATCGACGGCCACCCTCCCTCCAGCCACTGAGACGTCTCCTACGTCTCCGCCCGGATCACCTCCAGCAACAACAGAGAGCCAGCCTCAAACTTCGGCTTCTTCGTCACCACCATCCCAAACTCCACCCTCATCCTCTTCTCCGCCATCGTCTCCTCCCCCGTCGCAGCCAACGTCGCCCTGCCCGCCTCTCCTCCCATCATGCCTAAACACCTGGCTGAGTACCCTCCCCTCGTGCACCTCCAACTCCGACACCCACTGCTTCTGTCCCTCCCCTGCCTTCATCGCCAGTGTACAGTCCTGCGTCTCAGCTTGGGGTTCTTCCCACGATGAAATCACAGCCGCACTAAGCTACCTCGCCGGCATATGTGCGGACTTTGTGCCCCAGAACCCTGGCATTTGTACCGGTGTGCCCAGCACAATTACACTGGTTCCTGCACCGCCGACAGCGGAGACGGAAGTGAGCACCGTCACCGCAACAGGAACAGTCACTGCAACGGCCACGATCACGAATGGCGCAGGTCGGGGACCCAGACCCGACGTTCCGGGCTCGAGCAATGGTATTGCGCCGCCGGCTCCAACGCCTCCTGTCGCCATTCCCGTGACAACGGTGACATTCACGCAAACTGCAAGTGGCAGTACGTTCACCACCGCGGTGACGGTCCCGCAGGTCACGTTTGTCACCGTGCAGCCCACTTCCCCGGCGGGCGGCAATGGCGGTCCGCCCCCGGAAATCGGCCTGGTGCCTATGCCTGCCGCCAACGCGACACCCGGTTCCGGTTCCGGCTCTGGCGCTGGCAGCGGGTCAGGCTCAGGAAATGGTCTTCCCTCCGGCGGGTTTGGCGGAAACAGCAACGGCTCCTCCGAGGGTGGTGATGCATCGGCATCGGCATCGGCATCGGCAACGACCGCCGCCGTCGCGGTGACGAGCTTCGCCCCGGCAGCGACAAGCACTGGAGTGAATCCAGACGTCTTCACCGGCGCGGCGAGCAGGCAGAGCGTGGCGTGGGGTGTCCTCGCCGGCGTGCTCGCCAGTGTGGCGTTCCTGGTGTGAGACCGTCTGAGTGAGTGGTTGATCGATGTAGTCGAGTCGAAAGGCGCTTCCTTCCGCTCGAAATGGGTGCAAGGATCTGAAGAAGGGAAAGATGGAATGGAATACGGAGGACGAAGGGCCAAGTAGTAGTTAGTAATGAATATATTTGTATTGTTATTTGCACATGCGCGCATATCTGCCTGTCTGGCCATTTCGGCATTTGGGCGTTTGAGCATTTGAGCATTTCGGCACTGGGGAAATATACGTACCTACAGTATACAGACAGGGCATAGCATAGCATAGCATACCATGGCATAGCATATCACAGCGAAGTATGTCGTAGAATACAAGGACCGTACCACGCACGTTATCTACATTTGCATTTGCATTCGCATTCGCATTTGCATTTTCTCGGCCGCTTGATGTGCCTTGTCTGGCATAGTATGGCAGAAGGGCGAGACTGGTGCATTGGATTGGCGTTGGTATAGGTTCCTCGTCCTTCACCTGGTATCTGCATCATTCTGGAAAAATGGCTTCGAACGCCGTGGCACAAAGGCAGGTTCTGCGGGCAGAGACTCACGCCTTCTATACGCCGAATCCGGCATCTCCATTGGGCGGCCTTCTCGAGGGTGTTTAACTTTGACATGGTTGATCGCGCCCAGTCGTCGATTGCACCGATTGCGCTAAAGTTCTGCTTGAATTCTGCCCTCACCTCATAACCCGTCTATGTCTAAGTCGTTCAGGAACTTGTCAGTCTGGGCCTTGGCTCTCTGTTCGGCAATTAAACGGCGCCGCTCTTCGATTTCCTTCTTCCTTTGCTCTTTCTTGGCTTCCCTCTCTTTGCGTACCCGCTCCGTCTCGAGTCTTTCTTTCTCCAGCGCGTCCATCTCCCGTTTGCGCTCTTCTGCATCCTGGCTGAAATTGTAGAAGCCAGTGCCCTTGGATCTGATCTCAGCATGAGCATCGTAGTGTGCATCTGGGGGCGGGGTGGCTGATTTGTCTCGCTTCTTCGCAATCTCCGCCATACGATCGGCGATGACCTGGTCAGGGTTGAAAGCTTGATGCTGAATAGCGTCCCCGTAGATGACCTTGGTGGGCATCGAAGGCCTCGCCGCAAGCTGTTCCTCTTCCGCCGCGGCGTTTGCTTGTATTCGTTTCCTCCTCTCTTCACGTTCAGCTTCCGCCTTCGACCCTTTCCGCAGTCGACCGAACTCGTCGAAGTATTCGACGACTTCGTCATCGTCTGCGGTCCCCTCATCGGAGTCTGCGCTGTCAGAGTCATGCGCTGCTCCACCACTGGCCCGAGTCTCAGCCCATTTGCGGTCAAAGTCGACTAGTCCTCGATCATCGTGATCGCCTCCCTTCCCGATGTATTCGCCGCGCTTCATGGCATTGTACAGCCGGACCTTGTCCTCCATCTTCCTTTTGGACCTGCGCAACTCGGCATCCTCGACCGAACCGATGTCGGCTTTAGTTTGGTGATGTTGCTGGCCGTCCTCCTCGAGGTCGGCGGCGGACCGTTTCTTGACATTTTTATTGTGAGCAGTAAATATGTCTGACTTGTCCTTGGACGGTCGCGGTCGGGCCGCGCCACTTTTGCTTTTGACGGACGATGAACTGGAGATCAGTGACGCGAGATTGGTAGAGAATGCGAGCGAGGTGGATGAGGAAATCTCTTTGGCTTTGGTCTTGGAGGACTGCTTCACGCCGTAGAGATGACTGTCGGCCATGGCACCTACCGTCGTCTTGTTTGAGGGGGGCCTCGAGCTTCAATGGCCGGTACTACATACGACTGCACGAAGTCAAGGGTCCGGGGAATGGTTGGCAAGAAGCTGCAGGCGCAGGTTGCATAAATGAGGCTGAAAAATACGGCGCAGTAAAGGAAACTACATTGTGTCTTACTTGATCCTCCGTAGCGAATTCCCGAACATTTCGCTTGCATGGTCGGCTCGTTGTGTCTCCCAGGATCTCTCTAACTCCAATCATACTGTCCTGCTCCTTCAGCACTGCGGCTCTTCGGCTTCGACCATCACAATAGGGGCGCATGAATCCATCTTCATGTCGTCATTAACTGCCACTTTGGGAACGGGCCCGTTTTCTAGTCAGGCTGCTGTTTTGTCCGTGTTCGCTCGGAGGGTCGGGTATGCGAGTATTTTTGTGGAGTCGATCGGGGTAACTCGCCCGGAGGCGCGACTGGACATAATCAAATAGTACCGTCGTCCTCGACGGTCTCGGCTTCTCTTTGCTTTCCCTTCTATATTTGGACGCAGGCTTCGGAGTGGACATGAAAGGGAGCCGGCTGCACCGACGAGCAAGTGAAAGCAACGTAAGATGGCGCAGTCTCTGGAAGAGCTCGAGAAGGCCGTGAGACGGCGAAGAGAGAAGCCTCAACTATCATGCAATCTCTGCAGAAAGCGAAAGTGAATGCTACCACATGAGTACGAAGAACACCAAAGGCTCACCCTTGGCAAAATAGACTGAAATGCGACCGCTGCCAACCCTGCCACAACTGCTCCCGCCGTGGACTGGACGACTCATGCACATTCCCAGAGTTGAACATTTCCCGACCGGTAGACTCGAACGGCCAGGGCCAGTTCGCTCCTCCAAATGTCAAAGACCGTGTCAGGCAGCTCGAGTCACAAGTCGACTTTCTCATGGATGCCTTGAGGCAGGCAAATCCAGCTACTACGCTGGATAATGCCGTCCCGGCCTCTGGAACCCCAGGATCTCCTCCTAAAAACGATTACGAGGGCGCCACCAACGACGAATTGGCTCTACGTACGAACTCGGCTGGCTACATTGAGCTCTCCCCAACCCAGACCACTTACGTCGCGAGTGCTCATTGGATGGCGATCATGAGAAACGTAGGACTCTACGGATTTCAAGTTGCTCGGTTTGATGGCTGACCAAGTGTTCTGCTCAGATTCCAGAACTGACCGACGTTTTCGACAGCGGTTTCGACCTTCAAGATCAGCAGGCCGATATGTTTGCAGAGGGAGAAGACGATGAACTCGACCTCATGGGATATTCTGGGAAGGTAGACCGGCAAGATATTCTTAGTGCTCTTCCTTCAAAAGACTTCGCCGATAGCCTGGTGGCAGTTTGTTTCACAAATACCAACAACGAAGCAAGTACGTTAGTGTAATTCCAGGCGCCGGGCGATGGGCTGACCGAAATAGTGATCGTACATCCGCCCACGTTTCGCAAAGAAGTAGGAGAGTTCCCTGTCACGTGCACGCTACCACACAATGCACGCTTTACAGTTCATTATGGCTGTTACGCAATTATTAATTATTTTACAACCGCGCATCTAAATAAGCTATTATTTTATAATTATCGGTATGAATATCTAACCATCTTATTAATATAATTTATAACCCTATAAATACCTTAGCGGTGTAATATTCCTCCGTGGCCGAGTAGTATACTGTTTAGTACCCTCCGCCTCTTTATCGCCATCAGTATTAATAATAAGCTATTATTAGTACGCTAGTATAATAGTCGATGCTATTAGTATACTATCTTAGTAATTAAGGTCTTCTTAAAGCTACTAGTTAGCCTATTTAGTATATATTATCTTATACTTTTAAGCCTACCTTTCGAGGCGCTACTAGTCTCTCTATTATCGCCTTTATAACACTAATCGCTAGTTCTCTTTCTTCTAAAGCTATTATTAGCGCTTAAGCTTAGTCTTCTAAGCCTACTTTTAGTCTTTTTAGTCTTATTAGTCTTAAAGTTACTATTAGGTGAACTAGATTTTAGCTAGACTAAAGAATATTACCTTATCTTTATTAATCTTATTAAGATTATAAAATAAAGGCTTCTCGCGCTATCTCCGCCTCTTTTCTATATATATAGTATACTATAAGCCTTTATTCTTAGTCTTTAGAAGCTATATTTATACTAATAGCTTCTCTAGTAAGCCTTAAAGCTTTTATATCTCCGGATTAAGCTATAGGCCTACTAGTTATTTAAATAAGCTTTATACTTACCTTATATTATTCGTAAAGAGAGAGAAGACTATTAAATAGCTAGGGGCTCTCTATCTTTACTATATTTACTAGTATATTTATTTTAGGTTAAATAGCTATAATTCTATCCTCTTCTAGCTACTTAGTATATTAGTATAGATTATTATATAGTACTAGGTAGTCTTAAATAGGCTAAAGAACTCTCTCTTACTAATATAGTATAAGCCTTATATCTTATAAATCTAAATATTAAGTTCTTAAGAGTAATAGTTCACTAGAGGGCTAAATAGGCTAATATTAAGTAGCTAAAGGCGATATATTAAATATAAAGGGTATACTATAATAAGTACTCTATACTATTTATACTAGGTTAAAAACTTTATATTAATATAACTACTATACCTATCTAAGAAGAGAAGATAATAATTATACTTATTTCGCGCCTTTAGCTTAGTAAATTAGTTAAATATAGTACTTAACTATATATACTTAACTTTATTATTTATCTAGCTAGTTAAAGAGGAGATAAAGAAAGCTTTATTCTTCTTAGTATTAAAATTATCTAGCTAGCTATCTTAGAGGTTTATTATAAGTGCCTAGTAGATAATAGAAGGGGGTAAATAGTTACTATCTATATAGATAGTTATAAGGACTATAATCTACTTATAATTATTATCTTAGCCTATACTAAGTAGTTTACTACTATTAAAGTAGCTTTTAGTAAAGACCCTCTTAGCCTTTTAAAGAATATTAAGTAAAAAGCCCTTTTTATCTATATTATAGATATTCTAGAGGAGAATATTATATTAAGTAATCTTAATAATTACCTATAATATATAAGTATTAAATAGATATAATAATAAAGCTCTAACTAGCTTAAAATAAAGGCGATACTATTATATATTATTTACCTTTTTATAATTTAAATTAGCGCTAGCTAAATATTTAAATACTAGTATATTCTTATTAGTCTAAATAAACTAGTATATCTAGTTCTTTCTAGGTCTTTTTTAGTAGATATCTTATATAAAGTTACGAACTATTATATTAGTTAGAGGAATACCTCTCTCGATAAGCTTATTAATATAGATAACGAGGTTCTTCTATTAGTATTAAACTAGGGCGCGGCTTTAGAGCCTTTAGGTAAGGGATCGTATAGCGGCGGGCATTACCTCTTAGTAGGAGATATATACTATATTATAATTAATAGTACTAGTCTTAATATAATACTATTTAATTAACTATCTAGTATATATATATATTAAATATAAGTAAGTATACTACCTATAATATATACTAAAGGTATAGTACTCTAGCGCTAACGCTATAGCTAATTAGAACCTCTATATAAATAGTACGATTATATATAACTAATTAAAAGCTATAAACTTTATTATCCCTCTATTATATCCCTCCTACTACCCGCTCGCTTTATTAATGTCCTCGCTTAAATAATAAAAGAAAAGTACTCTCCCTCTTATACTAGATTTATACCCTTAATACTTCTTACTAGTCCTCGTTAACTTCTTAACTTTTAAAATAAAGTTATTAACTTACTTATCTAGTAAGGACTTTAGACTTAAGATAACTAGTAAACTTCCTATACTATTAGAGGCTATTAGAGTAGCTAGCTTTAGTTTATTCTTAACTTTCTAGAAGATATTATACGAAATCTTATAGTAGTCTTTAATATTAACTATAACTAAAGTAAGTATTTACTAAAGGTAATATTACTTATATATCTCCTTATTTATAATAGTAATAGTATTCTTAATTACCTAAATCCTATAGCTATAGCTATTAATCTAGGTATTTAACTAAAGAATAATTTTATAAGCTATAATATTAAAAATATACTAGTTTAACTATTTAATAAATAAGTTAATTATATATTAGGTTTCTATATTATATTTAGATTATAAGTTAATAATTAAGAAGAACTATATTATAGTATTAATAATAAAGATTAGCTAGTATATACCCTTACTAGTAAGGTTATTATTAAAGATTAGAAGGCGTCTTATATAGTTATCTCTATTTCCTAAGCTTTAAAGTTAAGTATAGTATCTTATTATTAGTAATTTTATACCTAAGAATAGAATAAAATACTTAAGATAACCTTATACCCTACTTATTTTTCCTTTTAGTAAGCTATAATATCTATATCTATAAAGGAGTTATTAACTTAGCTAGAACTATTTAAATTAAGGAGAGCTATCTTTAGGCTATAAGAGGAAATATTAATACTATAGTAGTCTAGATAATTAGGAAGGATATAGTAGCTTCCCTTTTCTAGTTCTTACTTATCTAGAGGATAGGCGGGAAAGCTATAGAGTATTATAAGTACCGTAAAGGGATCTCTTATATGGCCGCCCGAGGAGATATAGGTAGAAGGTTAGGTAAAGCCTCGAAAACTATAGCCTTATTAGTAAGACTATAGAATACGTAACTAACTAGACTATAAAGGACTATAGTGGACTATAATAGTCTACTATAGTCCCGTATAGGGGGGACTATAGGGGACTACTTAGAACTATTATAGTCCTAAATAGTCTACCCCAGTCCCCCTACTAAGGGAGGAACTATATAGTAGTCGGATCGGTCTACGCTATAGAATAATCCGTAGTTAATCTTAGTTATACTCTAATCCCTATCTTTAAATATAAGAGTATTATTCCACCTTACGCTATTATAAGTAATCACGTACCTTTACCTTAGGCTAGTATTACGTTACTACTCCTTAGCGAGTAAACCCTTAAAGCGTAGAACTTACCTTATATAAAGTGATTTATAATATATTAACTACTCTCTTAATAAGTAGTAATAAGAATATTTAGTAGTAACTAACTAATATCGCTAACTACTAACTAACTAGTTATAGAAAGTCTAGGGAACCTATTTACGGCTAGCCTAGCTAATACTAGGGGGGCTAAGGAGAAGGATACCCTTAAGGTAGATCTATACTATAGAGACTATAGTAGACTTAATACCTTCCTAATTTAGCTTAAGCTTATATTTAAACTTAACCTAACTAGGTTTAGTACTAGAGCTAGTAAGGTTATATATACTATAATATACCTAAAGGGGTTAGCCTTTATATAGTTTAAGCTAACTATAAAGAACTATATAGATACTAGGACCCTTAATAAGAATATATTAGTATACTTTAAGTACTTTATGAAATTTAAGAAGCGTATTTATAAAGTATTTAAGACTATTAATAATAAATAAATAGTAGCTTAAGTAATTTATACTATTAAGTAGAAGAGATCTATAATTATATATTACTTTAAGTTTAACTAAGTCACTAAGAAGTTAAATTAGGAGGATAAGAATATATTTATATAGATCTTCTATAATAGGCTTAAGGATTTAGTTTATTAGGAGATAATAGACTTATCTACTAATTATAAGGAAATAGTAGATAAGATAATTAAGATTAATAATAAGCTTTATAAACTATAATTAGAATAAAATAAGCGCTATAACCTAATTAAATACACCTATTAGGGCTATTAATTTAGTAAAAGGCGAAACTATAATAATCCTATAGATCTAGACCTTATATACTAAAGCTCCTTTTTAGGAGATAGAGATAATAATACTAGAGGCCGAGGCGAATACTATAGCTAAGGTTAAGGAAATAAGCGACGAGCTTAATAAGGAAAGGTAGAGCTATACTATACTTATAGAAAACCTAAATACTATATAAAGAATTACTAATAAATAACTTAAGGACTATATATAATAAGTAATAGTATAGCTAATTCTATAGTAAAAAAGACTAATACTATAGAGAAGACCTAGATAACTATTAATAGTTAGGGTATAATAGTATAGTAGGGGTATCTAAGTTAGGAAGTTTATAAGGAACTTAGTAAACCCTAGGAGGACCGCTTAGAGGAGGTTACTCCTAAAGAAGCTATAATAGCTCTTATATAAGTATATAAAGAAGCTATAACTAATTAATATATAGCTCTATTTTAAATTATTTATTATAATAATAGTTACCTTATATATTATTCTAATAAAATAAGTTTAGGCTAGTTTCCCTAGCTACTTAGGAAATAGAATAATTAATATAATAGAAAGACTAAAGGGATCTAGAAAACCCTTACCTAAGAAGGAGACTTATAAGATACTAAAGAAAAGAGAAATAATAATAGCTTTTAGATAATAAATATTAATAATAATAATATTATCTAATTTATTATCGTCGAGACTATAATAAAATATATAAAGATTATTACCCTCTTTTAGAAAGATAAGTAGTACGAGGAGCCTAAGTGCCTTTAAGGATAAATAAAGTACTAGTATACTATTTTTAACCCCTAAGGGGAATTCTAAAGCCTAGCTTAAGTAATAACTTAGTTCTATAAGCGAACTAGCTATAATAAATCTTAGCTATATATCTATATAGCTAGAGAAGTTATTATAATAGAGTTACTATAGGAAATATAAGACTAGATATAGAGGATAGTAATATAGACACTTAGGATAATAAATTAAGAGATAAGTCTAGATATTAATCTAGTAAAGAACTTACTACTAGGGCTAGATAATAACTAGAAAGAATAAAGGTTTATAGTAATAGAATAGATAGTAGAAGAAATTAGGATTATTATAAATATATAAATAACTAGGGAGATCTACTAGTTGGGATATATAAATAGGTAGTATACCTATATTATATTTAATAAAGAAGTACCTATATAATAATACCTAAAGCGGATTAACTTACGCTACTACTTTAATAGCTAGTACGAAGATTTCGAGAAGATATATATATACTAGGAAATCGCCCTAACCTTAATTACTATTTAATATAATAAGGAGAAAGAGAGATAGATCTAGAGCTAGTACGAAGTATAATATAGTCTAGCCTATATCTTAGGGAAAGTTAGAAAGGTTAGAGTAATTACTAATAATAGGGTAAGAAGGTTTTATCTAGCTAAAGTATTTCTCTATAATAATAAGGAATACCTCTATAAGGAGTTAGCTAATTACTAATACTATTATAATATAGACCCTAATATAGAAGATAAGAGAATTTACCTTAAGGCTTTTAAGTAAATAATTAAGGAAGGCTATTAGTATAAGAACCTAAAGTATACTACGCGATAATACCCCTATATATACTATAAAATTAAGAGTTACGCTATAATAACTAGAAAGTTATATAATCTAGAGTTAGTAGAAGAAGTAGTAAACTACTAGATCTATAGAGACTTTATCGTAAAGTACTTCTAATATTAGTACCTTACTAGCTATAATAGTAGAATACTAGAATATTAATACCTATTCTATATAGATCCGGATTTTCTAATAACTTAAGTACACCCTAAGATATTTAAGATCCTAGAAGAGTATTCTAATACTAACTATAAATAGGATAAGTAAAGATATATATATTAGTTACTACTAAAAAACGACTTAGAGATAAACTAGAGAGGTTAAACTATCTCTAAAGAAGACCTTAGTCTCTAAATATAATTCTATTAAAGTAATATACGAAATATATATTATTCTAAGTTACACTCGTAGGGATTAAGGTAAAGGTCTTAATTAACTATAAAGTAAACTAGAACTATATTAATAAAGAGATAAGCTAGAAGCTATAAGAATATATAATAAAGAAATAACTACCCTACACTCTATTAATAGTAGATAAATAAACTACTAATATAATTACTAAATAAGTATAGGACGTACCTATAATAATTAAATAATATTAAGAATAGATATCACTTAATATAACGATACTACTAAGGTATAATATAATACTTAATATAGTATAGCTCTTTAACTATAATCTAGTAATTAACTAGAGGAAGAGAACTCTTAAGTTTCTAGAATATAGTTATAGAAGAAAAATAGGAGACTAATTATCTCTAAGGGCCCCTATTAAAGCGATTTAGGTACGACTAAAGATATATATTCTAGCTAGACTAGAGATATATAAGCTATCTCTAAAATATAAAGAATTTAAGGATTTATTCTAGAAGTGAGAAGAACTTATCGCGCTACCTAAATATAAACCTTAAGACTACTTAATAGAGTTCTAAGAAGGAAAGAAAAACCCTTCTTATAAGGGATAGTTAAGAGAACTATTTAAGAAAGAGTTAGACTTCCTATAGAAGTATATATAAGATCTAGAAGCTAAGAGATTTATCTAAAAGAATAATAAGCTATAGATATCCTATAGGGTACTCTTTATAAATAAGAAGAATAGAACCCTAAGGCCTTATATTAATTTCTAACTACTAAATATAATTATTAAGAAGAATATCTATCTAATATCGCTAATCTAGGAGCTATAGAACTAGCTTAAAAAAGCTAAGTAGCTTATAACACTTAATATATAGGATACTTACTATTAAGTATAAATAAAAGCTAGAGAAGAATAGAAGATAGTATTTTAAACTAGTTAAGGAGTTTATAAATACTTAGTTATACTCTTTAGATTAACTAATACTCTCGTAATATTCTAAGCGCTTATTAATAATACGCTTAAAGAATATTTAGGAAACTTTATCCTAACTTATTTAAATAATATACTTATCTACTTAAAGATATACGAGAAGTATATAGAATATATTAAGAAGATAATAAGGAAGTTATAAGAAAAGGATTTACTACTAAAACTAAGTAAATATAAGTTTTATTAATAAGAGATAGTATTTCTAGGCTACCTTATATTATAAGGATAGCTAAAACTAGATCTAGTAAAAGTCTAAGCTATTAAAGAATAGCTATAACTAAAGATAGTTAAGGAAGTATAGATATTTTTAGGCCTTATAAACTACTACTAATAGTTTACTAAGAGGTACTTAAGAATTACTATACCCCTAACTAATCTAACGAAAAGGGAGATATACTTTAAGTTTAGGGCGAAGGAAGAGAGTGCCTTTAAGGAGATTAAGGGATATTTAACTAACACCTCTATCCTTACTATCTTTAACCCTAAAAAGGAAGCTCTTCTAGAGACTAATATATCTAATAAGGCGATTAATATATACCTAAACTAGAAAGGAGAGGATAGTAAAGTTAGGCTAGTAGTCTACTATTCTAGGAAAATAATTAAGCTAAAATTAAAATATAATATCTATAATAAGGAACTTCTAGCTATAGTAGAAGTATTTTAGTAATAGTAAGTATATCTTAAAGGCGCTAAATACTTAGTATAGATATTTATAAATTATAAGAACCTACTATACTAGACTACTATAAAGGAATTTAACTAAAGGTAAGTTAGATAGGCCGAAATATTAGTCTTATATAACTTTAGGATTAACTATATTTAAGGGATAGAGAATAGGAGAGCTAACGCCCTTAGCCGAAGAGCGGACTATATAGGAATAATAAAACTCGCGCTAGCGGCGCTACTAGAATAGAAGAGAGAGGTATTAGTCTACTAAGGGGAATCCTAGACTATTATAATAATAACTAAATAATTAGAGCTCTCGGCTTAGTAAAGATAAGAAATTATATTAATAAGATATAATAATAAAGCGATAGGCCACTAGGGAATTAATAAAATAATTAAGCTAGTTACTAGGGACTATATATAGTTATAGCTTAAAAAGGAAGTTAAGGAGTATATTAAAAACTATAATATATACTATAAAGCTAAATATACTAGGTATAGACCTTATAGACTATTATAGATAGCTAAGCTACCTAATAAGGTATAGTTAATAATTATACTAAACTTTATTATTAAGTTACTAAAGTCTAGGGAACCCTTAATAAGGATAGAGTATAACTTAATACTAGTTATAGAGGATAAATTAACTAAATATATATACTTCTAGCTATAGAAAGAGTCTAGTATAGTGAAGGATATAGTATATACTCTAATAAGAATAGTAATTATATAATATAGTACACTAAATATAATTAAATTAAATAAAGATAAGCTCTTTATATTATAGTTTTAGTAATTACTTATAGACCTAATAAGTATATATTAGAAGCTATTAATAATATACTATTTATAGATAAATAGATAAATAGAGAGAATAAACTAAATATTAGAATAATATCTATAATATTATATAAACTACTAGTAAAATAACTAGGTTAAACTATTATCTATAATATAATTTATATATAATAACTTAATATTAGTAATAAGAATTTTACTATTTTATATAAACTATAAGAGATACCTAAATATTAATAAAAACTTAAGAGAAATAAAACCTATTATATAAAAGGTAAAAATCTCGATTAAGAAGCTATATTTATTATATAGAATACTTAAGAAAGAACTATAAAAAGTCTAATAGAAAATAATAAAATAAGTAAATAAAAAGAGATCTAAGGGACTAGATTTCTAGGAGAGAGAGAAAGTTTATATTCTTTAAAAAAATATTAAAATAATAAGGCTATTAAATAAATTTAATTATATAAAGATTAAACTATATAAAATTAAAAGGAAGCTAGGACTAGTTATATTTAAAATAGAATTACCTATTAATATAAATATTTATTTAGTTTTCTATAAATTACTATTAGAGAAAGCGCTATAAAATACTAAATTAAGACTAGTGCTAATCTATAAAGAAACCTAAGAACTACTATATAATATAGAGTATATCCTTAACTACTCTAATAGAATACTAAGATATTACCTAGTTAAGTAGTTAGGATATAATAACTTTAAGAATATATAGGAATCTACTAAATACCTTCTAGGGGTAATACTTAATTAGTACTACTGTTAAGCCTAACTATAAAAGTAGACTAGAAGGGGTTATCTAGAGAAAACTCCTCTAATATAATAGTGACCTACTAAGTTAGATCGTCTATAGGGAGCTCCCCTAGAAGATAAGCCTTATAATTTACTATTTCGCTTTATTTAGCTATTATATTATTAAGTTACTATTTAAGAGAAGCGTAGAGTCACTAGGTAGAGATAATTTAGTTAGCTAGTTAGGCTAACTAGCTATAGACATTAATAGATTTACACTAGAGCTCCTACTTTTAATTCTTAAGACTATTAAACTTAGTATTAGAGAAGGTCTCGCTATAGAGGATATTCTTCTATATATAGTAGGAATAGCGGGCGTAGCCCTAGCGAATAATATAAATACTATTAGAATAAATATACTAGGGGTAGAGAGCTATCATAGGGAGACTAAGGAGTTTAATTTTAGAGATAAGATAGGTATATTAAGTAGATTTAGAGGAATTATAAGGCTAAGGTATAGTTAGTTATAGAAGAGAAGAAGTTAGAATATAAAAGAGGAAGTACTTATCTTAAGTACGCTAGAATAGCGAATAAGCTAAAGAGAGGAAAGTATTATAGGTACCGTAAAGGGACCTCTTATATGGCCGCTTAAGGAGATATAGGTAGAAGATTAGGCGAAGCCTTAAAAACTATAGCCTTATTAGTAAGGCTATAGAATATATAACTAACTAAACTATAAAGGACTATAGTAGACTATAATAGTCTACTATAGTCTTATATAAGGGGGACTATAGGGGACTACTTAGAACTATTATAGTTCTAAATAGTCTACCCTAATCTCTCTACTAAGGGAGAAACTATATAGTAGTCGGATTAGTCTATACTATAGAACGATCTATAGTTAATCTTAGTTATACTCTAACCCCTACCTTTAGATATAAGAGTATTATTCTACCTTATATCGTTATAAGTAACTATATACCTTTACCTTAGGCTAGTATTATATTATTACTCCTTAGCGAGTAAACCCTTAAAGCGTAGAACTTACCTTATATAGAGCGATTTATAATATAAAGGTTATTAGCTACTATAGCTTATTTATAGGGATCGCGGAAGTACTAGTTAGATATTTATTATAGAGTTATTTAAACTCTTAATATCGGTAACTTAATTAATAAAGGACTTATCTTAATAGCTATTTAGAGGGAGAGGATATACCCTTATATAGTTTAAAGGGTACTAGCTATAGAACTATATAGAAGACCCTAGAAGCCTTAATTAGTAAGCTTAATTATAAATTAAGGCTTCTAAAAGCTTCTAGACTATTCTAGAATAAGCTTATATTATATTATATAACCTATACTAATATTACTTTTATTAATTAATTAGATTCTAAAGTCCTTTTATTAAGTCCTTAAATTCTACTATAAATTACTAAATTCTATTAAGATATAGTTTAATTTCTTTTTTAACTATATAGATATAGGTAACTAGATAAGTCCCTAGAAGATTTCATATAATTAAGGCTATAGTATTAACTATTTTATCTACTCTAAAATAGTAGTATCCTTTAGTATCCTTTCTAGTTAAGAGTAGCTCTTACTTAGTGTAATTAGTTTACTTAATATATCTTTAAATTATTAACTAAATAAACTTAATAAACTTACTTAAGTTTAGGATTAGATTTAGTCTCTTCTTAAATATATTTAGGGTTAGTTCGCGAGGGATTAATTTAGGTAAGAAAGGAATATTTATAGAACTTATAATATATATTCCTTAGTTAGTAATTTATTAGCTAACCTTAATACTATAGAAGTATTATATAATCTTTAGCTTCTTTATACTTAGTCTTAGAGTACTAGTAGAACTACTAGAGATTATAGTTAAAGACTATACTCTCTTCTCTATAGCTCTAATATTAATTAGGTTATTTCTTATTTACTCTTTCTATTCCTTACTTTTAATTACTTACTTACTTACTTATATTTTATTATAGTTTAATCTAGATCTCCTTAAGGGACTATATAGACTCTCTCTTCTCTTAGGAAAAACCTTACTTTATAATAAGGGAAAAACCTAGAGCTTATCGCGCAAGGCTTAGGTACTAGTTATATATAAGTTATACTCTCCTCCTATTACCTTAAGTTTATTCCCTTTATAACCTTCTTCTTCGCCTCTAGGGAGTCTTAATCTCTTTACTACTCTTTATAGTCTATAAATAGCGCTAGCTACACTATATCTTTCTCCTTAATACTATATATAAGCTAGAACTATATAAGCGCGCCGCTTATAATAAGCTAGTATACTATATAGGCTACTAGTTTAGGCTATAAGAGGATCTCGTCTAGCCTCTCTATTCTATATACTTATAGTAGACGAGTTTAGTTAGGGTAGTATAGTAAAAGATAGTGAACTATTTAGTAGGCTTAGCTATATTAGTATTAGAGGTTAGTATCTAGAATATAAATACTTACTAGCTAAGTATTAAGGCTAATTATCTTTATATATATTAAGAATAAGACTATTATCTATATCTTTAATAGCTATATATAGAGCTTACAATAGTTCTACTTCTAGAGTATAGTCTAAGTTATAAATAAGTATAGACTTATATATTAGCTAGCTTATTTCTTCTACCTTATCTTCTAGTCCTTCCTTACTATAACCCTTAAGATCTAGTTATTAGTTACCTAGGGCGCGACTTATTTATAAGTTATATATACTTTATAGTTAGTTACTCTATAGTCCTAGATTCTTTAAAGAGTTATAATTATAAGCTTAGTTCTTTCTAATTTTAGTATTAAGTTTAGGTTTCTTCTTATTTTATTCTAGATAGCTCTAGTGATAAGTTATATATATCTTATTACTAAGTTACTACTTACTTACACGACCCTCTTAGCTATACTTAAGGTAATATAAATATTAATTAAGAGGGTCTAGATCTCCTTCTCTAGAGCTACTTATAGGGTCTAGTAATAGCCTTTAGTTATTCTCTATAGATAGATATTCTAAATAGCCTCTAGTAGCTAAATCTATAACTTTAAGAGTAAGCTCTTAGTGACTTATATACTCTACTCCTATAATCTATAAAGGAGAATAGATCTAACTATAGCTATATAGAGAAGGTATATATTCCTTATAGAGAGCCCCTATATTATAGTTATAAGGTATATAACTATAGTAGAGGCTACTAGACCCCTATAAGCTATATATACTATATATTTAGTCTAAAAGAGTCTAAGGTCTAACTATACTCTAAGTATTTATATTACTATTTATTTTAGCTTAATCTAGTACTCTATAATAGTAATACTAAATATATATTCCTCGCGTATAACCTAACGACTTTATATAAAGTAGATAAGCTAATACTTATTTAGAGTAAACTTCGCCCTATTATACTCTATTTATACTTTATACTATAAGTACGCTACTTATAGCTTATAATAGTTCTCCTTAGTATTTACGCCCTATATAATAAGGTTTATATTATTAATAAATATAAAGCTCTAGATATCTAGTATCCCCTTTATTACCTTAAGTAAGCTTAAGATATAGAGGAGGAAGAAGATAGATAAGAGAGGGGACCCCTATAGAATACCTATATTTATTACTATTTAGTTACTTTAGTACCTTATATATATAATTCGCGTATATCTCCTATATAAGAAGCTTTTAACTATATTTATAAGTTAGTCTAGAAACCCCTTAGCCCTAAGGATTTAAAGGAGATATCTATAGGGGATATTATTAAATACCCTTACTATATTAAGGCTTAGTATTAAGACTATATATTCTAGTCGCGCCTTCTATATAGCTTTAATATATATAATAAGTATACTTATAGCTAAGAGAATTAATTAATTATATCTCGCGCCTATTTATATCTATAAAAGGAGATTATACTCTTTAAGTATATTTATTATATAATTTATAAGTACCTTCTCTATTACCTTTACTAGAGTATTCTTAAGGGCGATTAGCCTATAGTTACTAGATAAGCTATAGTTCTTCTTTCCCTTCTTTTATAGTATAATTATTATTAAGTTCTTATATAACTCTAGGAGCTTCTCGCGTATAAATACTATACTAGTTATACGCGCTAGGGGTTTACTAAGTATCTAGTTTAATACCTTAAGGACCTTATTTAGAATACTATTTAGGCCTAGAGCCTTCCTTAAGAGGAGTTAATTTAGGATACTCTATATCTTCTCTATAGTAATCTACTAGAGGATATCTAGAATATAAGCTAGATATAACTCGTAGTCCTATTAGGCTACTAATACCTAGGGGAAGAACTTCTCTATAAGGATTTATATTTTTATTATATTATTATATATTAAGTTATCCTTTTCCTATCGCTTAAGCGCTAGAATATAGGGATCTATATATAGCTTATATATAGCTTATCTACTTTACCTTAAGAGTCGCTAAAGGCCTTATATTACTATATCTAATAGTTCCTATACTAAGCGCCTCTAGCTTACCCTCGTATTCTTTTATATCTCCTATTTTAGCTAGTTTAAGAGATATTAGGCCTTTTATCTATTCTATTTAACTCTAGTTATATTATACTTATATCTTATACGCCTTACACCTATAAGGAGCTTTATCGCCCTTAGCGACTAATTTAGCCTAACCCGCGATAATAGTCTAGCCCTTAAGTAGTACTTTAGGAGAAGAGCTATAAGCGCGCCTTATATTACCTTTAGTGTATTAAATTACTAATTATTAAAATCTACTTAGAGCGCCTTAGTATTTAGCTTACTAAGTATATATTATATACTTATCGCGCGCGAGTAAGTATTTATTATAAGGTCTAGAGTAATCTTAATTAGGATATAGTCCTTAATAAGGGCCTATTTATTAATTATACTATAGTACTTAATCTATATACTTAATATATATAAGATAAATATTAGATTAATTATAGTCTTTTAGAGGCCTTATCTCTATATTATCTCCCCTTTCTATATTAGTAGTTCTAGTCCCTCGCGCCTTATAGCTCTAAGGAGATAGTCCCTTTACTACTCGTATATAACTCCTATATCTCCCTACTATAAGTAGTATATATTAAAGTCTCTAATAAGTAGAACTTATCCTTCTATCTTTACTAGCGTATATATTATCTATAGTTATTCCCTAACTATAGAGCTCTAGTCTCTTTAGCTATATATATTAATAATTATAAGTTAAGTATTATTTATATAAAGATAAAGGCTCGCGATATTTAGGCTAAATTAGATATATCTCTAGTATAATATAAGTATATCTTATCTAATTATAAAGTATACCCCTATTATAGGGAGCGCCTTATATACTAGTTAATATAGCTTTAAGTAGTATATTAATTAAGTATCTTTATTATAGCTAGATTTCTAGACTATAATTACTAGTAGTTATATAAAGCTATTAAAAAGTATATATATTATATATCTATTATTATAGCTATAGTTATACTAGATAATTTATACTTTACTTATTATTAAAGACTAGTATTATATTTATATTATCCCTATTAGTAGGCGCTTATAAGACGCTTATAAAGCTAATATAGCCCTATAATAAGGCTTATATTACCCTTTTAATATTAGATAATTAGCTTATATATCGCTATAACTAGCTACTCTCTTACTTTAAGGGTTCGCGCCTCTTCTTATTTATTATATTAATTTATTTATCTAGTCGCGACTACTACCTTAGTATACTTTATATACTAGTTATATATATAATAAGTATAACTTACTATAGCTATACCCTATTATAGTAGACTTAAAAAGACTAGTAGCTATAGTAATACTATATTAGGTACCCCTTCTTATAGTTTATATAAAAGGATTTCTTCTCCTTATAGTCCCTAGTTAGGTAGGCGCTTATATATTAGTCGTACCTTATATACTTTATATATATAGCTTATATATAGCCCTACTATTAGTATTTAAAGTATTAGATCTTCTTTAGAGACCTCTTAAATTAGTATACCTTATAGAGCTATATACTAATAATAAGGCCCCCCTAGATAGTTATATAGTGTATTACCTTTATCTAAAAGTCTATTAGTAATAAGCTTTACTACTTACTTATAGTATATATATAAGTTAATACTATCTTACTATATAGCTATTAGATTCTTATAATCTTTAGGCTAGTCGCGAGTACTCTTAAGCTATTATAGATAGTCGCTATAAGGTATATATTATTACTATCCTTATTTAAGGTAACTCGTGTATTAAGTAATACCTTTAAGGCTTTAACTAAATAGTTCTAGCTATAAACCTTTAGGTTCGCTATTAAGGGAATACCCTAGGCCCTCTCCTTTATTACCTTATTTAGAACTATTATATCTATATTACTACTATAGAGTATATAAATTATAACTACTCCTATAATTATCTTTTAAACCTCCTTTAGGACCTCTTCTATAAGTTTACCCTTTACCTTAGGTATAAATACTCTAATCTAGTGCCTTAGGGGGAGCTTAGAGGAAAGCCCTAATATAAGTAATATATCTTTAAGTTATAAGCTACTTACGACTAATACCTATAATATTACTAAACTTATCGCTATAAAGAGTATTCTTATTTTAAGTACCCTTTTTAGTGTACTCTTTATCGCTATAAGCCTCTTCTCTAGCCCTATATTTAGTATATATCCCCTACTTAATATATACGAGGCGCGTATAATAATCTCTTTTAATTCTTATAACTACTTATATAATACCCTCTCTTACTTAAGACTCTTCTTAATCGCTATTAAGTCTTCTATATATCTATCTAAACTAAATTATTTAGGGGTTTAATATTAATTTATTATTTATACACCTCGTAATATATCTCTATCACGCCTTATATACTAGGACACCTTAAGGTTAGCCGCTTCTTATGTACTAGTTATAAGGGCGTCGCGGCTTATTATAGTAGTATTACTACTTATAGCTATTATAATAGTACTTATATCACTTTCTAGGAATACTATATAACTACTTTTCGACCTATACTCGAGTCTCTTAAGAGTTAATTATATATTAAGAATCTCTTACTTTTAATTATAAGATAAGTCTCTTTAAGCTTAGTAAGTTAAACTAAATCTCTCTTTATAGTATTAGCTAAACTTACTTAAACTATTAGAGTACCTTACTAGGGTTATAGAGGGATTAGAGTAATAATCCTTATAGGTAAGGGTATATATATAGAAGAGCTAATATTATTAATTTAAGATATAGAAGAGTTAGAGTATCTTATAGATATTTTTAAGGTATTAGTACCTTTAAAGTCCTTAATAATAGGCGATAAAAGATTACTAGTATTTAAATATATAAGCAACTAATAATCTACTAGTTTAGTAGAACTAGAGATCTATCGCTATAGCTTAGGCGATAAAGAGTAGAGCTTAATTACTATATTATAAAGCTCTTTAGATATAATTAAATTATTATAGTTAATAAGAAAAGTACTAATCTAATATAAGTTAGCTTATTTAATAAAGCTAAACTATATAATTATCTTAGCCTATTCTAGGTAATATTTATTCGCTTCTTATTCTTCT